>JAKRZM010000348.1:57570-109410 GCA_036379175.1 Heliconius cydno galanthus
TTCTATCTTATTTTGAGATAACGTATTTACAAGTATAATATTTCCTAATAGCCTATCTACATGACGCTCAACAACAAAAGTGAGGTGTCTCAATACCAAGTTCTTTGCCTACCCCGCTATATGCGGGATTCAGCGTGAAAATAAAAAAAAATAATGCACGTTAAACACAAACAGACCTACAAGGTGTGCGTTCAATGTGCTCGAGTCTATTTTATTGTGAGGTTAAAATTCTGTATTCGTTTGCTAAAAATATTTTGTTCATTCTTAGTGCATAATACTAGTTTAAAAATATTAAAAATAAAATAGATTTATATATATATTGATGCCGTCACGATGCAAGACCACAAGCTAATGGTACGCTGTACGACAGTCGTGGGTTCGATTCCCACTCGGGGAAATGAAATATTTAATAATTTGAGTGTCGCAATTCCTCAAGAATTTAGCAGACGGAAGTCAGAATCGGGAAGTTGCCTCTGTCTACCCTTCTATGTGCGGGATACGGCGTAAAACTAAAAAAAAATGTTATAAGTATAAACAAATAAAAACAATTCACAATTTTATCTAAGTGCAATATCAGCAAGTCACTTCGCCGACAACGCTGACTCCACAATCTCGTAAATATTTATTTTTGTCCAATGTATATATAAAAATGCAATAGTTTGTCTCTCGGTCGACAATCGGACATGCGGACTGAATTGAGCAGTTACGAAGCGGGTTGCTTTGGATAGGCTGACCATCATTTGCAGTGGACTGGAATAAAATCACCTTCACGCTGTATCCCACACACAGCAGGATAGGCAGATTTAACCTTGATTGAAAATAAGTTATTGTAGCGAACGGGACTCAAACCTACAACCGCGTTGTTTACGGCTTCATCTTTTACATACTATTGAACTTAGTGTTAACATATTCTGTTTCCATTAAACACTTACGTTTACTTTTTCCACCGAATCTTGGGGTATTGCGTGTTGAGTGCCGAAACTCAACGCTTTGCCAGAGGGAGGAAATGAATATACAAAATAATTAATTTCCTTGAGTAAGACTCGAATCACCACAACCTCTCATAACAGTCGCACGCTTGTGCCACTATGCCACGAGTGGCCTGGTTATAGTATTATGGGAGGAAGAAGAACATATTTCATTTGGTCACCCTACCTCAATGCAAACTACGTAGCTTCGAGATGGAAAAATAACGCAGTTTAAACTGTGGACGTTGTAACAGACGCCTTGAGGTGTCTTGCAAGCTTTCAATATACATATATATACATATATATATATAGAAAGTATGTACAGAAGTTTGTTCATTTTAAGTTAAATTGAAAATGTTTATGTATGTTTATTTTGGTATTTTAAGCGTCTGGTATTTTTCTAGATACTTAGCGAGAACCTAAATAAATAACGATATGTATTCAAAGTATTACTTTATCAATTTTTCGCGCATACGCATTTCGCAGAGTAGGCAGAGGAACAGGAGGAGGAGAAGGTAAGACACTCCGTTCCTACTAAGACACTTCCATTGAGATCGGTCGTGGCGCAGGAGCACAAGTGTGGGACTGTAAATACGAACGGTTTTGGGTTCAACGGTGCAACTGGTAACGAAATATACCATATAGCGTTGAATTCCGCCACTCATCACGTAATGCCTCTGCCACGACACCGTTGAAAAGTCAGGAAAGGCTTGCTACATTCAATCACGTACAATAAGAAACTATTTTAGCTTTTCTGTTTTACCCGCTTATGTCAGGATAGGCAGAGGGTACGTACTTAATGTAAAAGACACTCCGAACATTTTTCAAGATAACGTCAAAACAAAACTTAACGCCGCTTTATATATATCGGAGTGGAAAAAGTTATTAAAATGATAAATAATAATTCTCCTGAGTACGTTTTGAGTTCAACAAAGTCTCATTGCCCTGCCTCTATTTCTCTTATAACATTTTCAAATACACAAACAATAATATACGATAGAATATTCAATAGTTATTCTTAAATTTAGAAAACATAGTCTTGAACATTTCATACAGAATGAAAGCGGAAAGAAGAAAACCAATCAATTGCTTTCATTAAAACAATGGATTTTGATTTAACAAACTCCTTTATTATCGCTTCGTGTGGTACAAGTGAAGAGATTCACACCTGTTAAGATTATTTTTGCAGTTTCACAATTCTTGTCGGAGCGGAGTGTCTTGACACTAGGCCTCCTCTGTCTACCCTGCAACATTCGGGATACTGTGTGAAGATAAAAAAATCTGTGAAACTAGTTTCATTTCGTTTTTATTTTTTTAGTTTCTTGCAAAATATTTAATTTACATCTCATTACAAGCTAATGTTTTAAAAAACTATAAATTTAATATTTTTGGATGATGGTATTGGCATTTAGTATGATAAAATACTAAAATAATTAATAATAAAAATCACAGAAAAATGGTTATCCTAAATATTTCCATTTTTCTTATAATTCAAATCAAATTCGCTTATCCCTCATAAATTACGTTCTAAAACTTGTAAACTCCGAGCTCAGCTATCGGACGGAGCTCATTGTTCCGCTTCCTATTATTTATTGAACGCTTTTCAGGCAATTAGCCGGATGGATATGATATGGTGCTATTGTGGGTATTGTTGGTTCGATTCCCGATTCGATCAATTATTAGGCAAATTATTTATAACGTACTTATTATATATACAGTTTCATGCATTTTCGCAGTAGCATAAATATGTTATATTTCAAGTGTTTCGTGAGAATGCGTCTTGAAAAAAATCAGCTTCACGCGGTATCCCGCACACAACATGGTAGGCAGAGGGAATCTAGTGTTAAGATCCCCACTTTCTGTTCAATTCTGGGGCATTGCGTGTTTAATGGCAGAACTCAACGCCGCGCTTTGCCTCAACAGCAAAGCGAAGAAATGGAAATATAAAATAAATATTTCATCTCCTCGAGTGGGGATCGAACCCACAACCAGTTGGTATTACAGTCACTCTTGGTCCCCCTGCGCCATGACTGGCCTGTATAATGCGTTTTAAGTAGTGCAAATCAACACCGCGTCCTTACCAGAGCGGAGAATGAAAACATTAAAAATAATTTAAATCAATCCCTTGATTGGGTATAGTACCTACAATCACTGCATTAACACTCAGATGTTCTGCCACTGCGCTATAACGGACTAAAGCATTGTTATTTGCATAATAAGAATATGAAATCTTAATATAAAATAAACAAGTAACAAGCACTCATTGTTATAATTAAGAAAATAGCAAAAATATTGAGATTTCAACTCGCTGGTTTTGATTTGGTACGAATAGAAAATACTATGCATCGAGACGGAATCGAGTGCATTGTTAACCTTCCAATGAGAGATATAATTAAAATTCTAATGATGCTTCTGCTGACGCCGTCGTGGTGCAGTTCAGTCAAGGTCGCGGGCTCGAAATATTTTATTAGGTAAATAAATTTCTGATATATTTTAAAGATCTTTAAGTATGGCTCCACTTTTCTAATAATAATATTATAATTAATATGCTCTTCATTCGTGGAAAGTTATAGTCTGTCTCAGTAGCAGTCTTATGCAAAGTTATATATTTTTAGCTTCATGCATATAGCAAAATGGGCAGAGGAAACCTAGTGTTAGGGCACTCAGTTCTCCATTTCTGGCCTAAGTTTTGAGACATTGCGTGTTGAGAGAAATCAACGCCGAATTTTATCTTCTTACTAGAGCCAGAAACATTATTTTTATAGTTAATCGAACCCACACCCTTCACGTTTGAATCAGACGCTGTTCCGTTGCGCATCGATGGTCTCTTCGCACTTCTTCGAGTTATGCAAATAAAATGACTGCGCGCACATTCATTAATAATTTTCAATATTAATCGTTCCTCGACATTTTTTCTACAAAAAACCTGATATCCCTGTAATAAGAGATTTAGTTGTCATCTAAATGGAAATTTTTAATATTAAATCGTAGAAAATTTCATATAAAATTAAATGAAAGGCTCAGTCATGCGGTACGTTCATTCGAATCAATTACTCGAATGCTTTTTTTATATGAGAAACGATCTGTCGTGTGGACTTTTTTATCGGCTTCTTATGTATCTATTAAATAGTAAAACGAGATCAAAAGTATAGTGATTATTTATTCCATATTTTTAAAGCATAATACAAAAATACACACATCCCTAAGAAAACTCTAATGTTAAGAAATTTCGTTGTTACTTTTCACCAAGATGAACTTATGCAAAATTACAAAAAAATGTTCTTCATAATGAGTGTTTTACTTTATTATTTTAGTAAATACAATATCACTATAGGGAGTACATTGTAAAACGTAGAATTCAATGAACCATACTGATATTTCCCTTTCGTCTAAGTGAACGCTTACATAAAACTTAGTGCCTGTTTCCATTCTATAAAGACGATTTGTTTCAAAGAATATCTTGTTTTAAAATTGTATCTTCACGCTTTTCTCTGTGTACTAGGGAAGACGGCGACGACGATATTTTGCGTATTAAGTTAAGGAATTTATCATCATGTTTTGACAAACGTACCAAAGCAAGCAAGCAATAATTTTAATACAATCATTCCCTCACGTGAGGGTCGAATCTATAACGGTCATGTTTACAGTCAAACGATATACCTCCCTCTGCGCCGCGATGGCCTTTTTTATTATTCTTATCACAAAATTTTACAGGTAGTAGTAGGTAAGTATTTTACAGGTTCAAGTCACTCTGTTCTCCACTTCCTACTCATTCAATGATATTATGTGCTGAATAGCAAAATGCATCCTTTATCTTTCATCTAGAAAGACGAAATATGTTTAAATAACTTCGAACATCAATATCAATAACAGGATACATCGAGAGAAAAACTGTGTAAATTTACCGCTAGTGTAAAATAAAAGGGATTTATACTTATTAGGTACCGTTTAATTATTGTAATTGTAATTAACCGTAGCGTTTGGCGCTCCGTTCTCTCTGACTAGCCCGTTAGGGATAAAGCGTGAAGCTATGTAAGTATGTATGTATTGTTTAATTATGAAAATAATACTGTCATTTGTATAATAAATAATTATAACCAAAATTATTAATTTTACTAATTACCAATTAGCTTTGGCTGTCCTTGTATAACAAGTAATTGAAAGTGTAAAATTTCAATAAATAATAGCGCATTTACAAATAAGGATCTGTGAGGAAATTTTTTTTTGAAGATTTTTAATATTACTATTATTTCATTTTTGGTTTTTGTAAACCCTATATTCCGGGCATAGCAGGTCTTCTTGCTAAAGCAGGAAAGTGATGTGAGTTGAGTGTCAGAGTGTAACTTCGCATTTTGTCTTCTTACCAAATCGAGTCAATGAAAATAATTCATTCGAAAGTTCGTTCACAAGTGGACATCAAATGACAGAACCACAACGATTGCAAGTACATTTAGACACTAATGAAAAATATTTTTCCCTTCAATAAACTTCGAACTCAAAACTTTCATATTCTCCCAAACACATACAGAAATCCCCAAACTGACGTGGCATAACGGAAACAAGCAATAAGAATATCGAATGTGACTCGAAAAGTACCAATTTCGAGCACTTTGTCTTCAGACTTTGTGATTTGGCCTGAAACTTTCATGGACTCTGTAAATAGTGAAATTGGCAGACATATTGATTTTAGCTATTTATGCAAATATATTTTTACAAAACGATTTTATTTCTTTTTAAACTTCTTTTGTTCAGGTATTCTTAACTTTACAGCGTTAAGTTTTACTACTTAACTGACAATGTTTGGAAAATTAGGCGGTGAATGGAGAACGGAGTGTCTTAACACTATATTCCCTCTATATGCTAAGTTTTTAAGCTAAGGAACTTATATTTAACTACTACATCTTCCACTTCTCGAGGTCATCATTTCATCGTAGCTTTCAGCGTTAAATTCCTCCAATCCGCTCTCCGCTTTCTGCTCAAATTTGAGACATAACGTGTAAAGGGGCAGTAAATATCGCCACGCTTTTGGGAATCGAACCCATAACCAGTCGCCTTTACAGTCAACTAGCCTCTCAGAGACTTAACTATTCAAATCTTAACTAAACTAACAGTTTAAGTGTCTCAAAAGTTGATACAAACTATGAACTATCTTAGAGAGTGTTGCTCTAATTGACATTGATTGATTAACTAAGTGTAATTAACGAAATACTAGAGCTGTTCTATATTAGGGTTATACTAAATACACTGTCGAGTTGCGGATAATGCTAATTTTGACTAATTATAGAGGGAAGCCGTGGCTTAGGGGCACAAGCGTGTGATTGTAAATGCGACAAGCTATAGGTTCGATTCAATCCAGGAAATTTAATAGGAATCAAGTCTGGTACATTCTAAATGATATTATAGTTACGAAAAAAAAAAAAAAAAGAAATGATTAAATCACGTTATAATTAAGACCCCACAAAGCAAAAACCAAAAAATCATCATTCAATTGCATAGTAGCAAATTATAAAAGTCGATTTTCTACACATTTCAAGTTTAATAAAGACAATTTAGTTAATATCTAGAACGCTATTAGATAAACGAAATACACCATTGTCCATGTTTTCCCATGTCAAGACTGATTTAGTACTAAATTTACTTTGTTCAACACTGAAACATATTCTATAGCTATGTTTTAGGATTCGCGCTCTATCCCGCACGTAGCAGAACAGGCCTCTGCTTTCCACTCCGGTAACTTAACAGTAGATCCGTAGGTTCCCACTAGTTAGTGAGTAATCTATTCTAGTCCTATATTCAAAAAAAATATGGCTCGTAGTCGGAGTCTCTTATCATTATTATTAAACTTCAAACAAATAATTCCATTCTATTCTCAACAAAACTAATAGCTATTAATAGTAAGTTTACAACTATAAAAAATCTAACGCCTTTCTTTCTGTGCACAACAACACTTAGCCTAACAATCGATCATAATTCCCATATACAGTGGGAAAATGTAAATGAATACTTAAGAAAGAGATCTATTCTTTCCTTTCGTTATATTAAACTAATTGAATCCAATTGTTTTCTTGATTACTTCTTAAGTAAGTCAAAGTGCGGCGTTTAGTTCCACAACTTATTGTAATGTCTCGAATTTAAAGGATGAGTGAAGAATGAATTTTTTACTCTAGGTTGATTTTACGTACTTTAATATTATTTTAGTAGGGGAAAATGATAATTTCTCAGTGGAATGCAAAGTACTTACAATCATTGAGTCCATCAGTCTATACTTACATTTTTAAAGACCAGAAATTCGCTACCGGTTTTGGTAATTGCTATAACGTCTATTTTTCTTCATGGCACAGTTACGATGTACTTAATTAAATGTAAGTGGGTTCCAAAAACATGACAGGCTGATTATAACCGTAATGATTGTAGATTCGATTTCCACTCGGAGAATTGAAATATTTTCATTTCTTCAATTGAGTTCTACTACCTAAAACGTCCCAGTGTCTCTTAGACTAGACAAAGCATAAAGAACAAAGTATCTTAACACTCTGACTCCTCTGATCCGTTAAAACCCATTGTCATTATGAACATCGTTTCTTATATGTACGCGTACTTTATGATAGAAAATTGTAAGTAATCCCTCTCCTTCCCACATTCCGACATTTTTAATTCCAAATAAGCAATTAGACTGTGAAATTAATTATAATTCCAATTAAAACCGAAAAGCAGAGTAAGTATAATAATAATATTCGCGAGTAAACAACATACAAACGTACATACATACATACACTCGTATGTGAATCTTAATATTAAGTTAAATTGCTCGTGAGGCGTTTAATTGCAAATCCTTCTTACACGAGAGTTCGCTCTTTTGTGTTTTAATCTTACAACTTCAAGGCGGGGTGATGTTTGACTGTTCAAGCTGAAATATTTTTTATTTACTATTTTCTTTTCAGCTTCACATTGCCGCAGCCAGGTTAACAAAGGCTGGGAATATACTCTTAAGACACTCCGTTAAGGTACATTCGTACTTTTCGCCGAATTTTCGAGATAATGTGTGTTGAGAGGTGGATCTTAACACCATTTGCTGTTACAGGAGCGAGAAAAATACAATATTAAAATATATTTCATTGACCCAAGTCGGAATCAAATCTGCAACTATCTATTGAAGCCTAAAGACGAAATCCTGGGATGCTTATTAGCCAATGTCTAGAGTTTGAGAAGTTAGATTCTTCTGCTGCGACAGTCTGCTCATAAGCGCGTTAGTTATGGTTTAGAGTCTAGTCTATGGTTTAAAGTCAATTTGGTTAAATAATTACATTTATTTTCATTTCTCCTTCATGATAGACAAAATTCGGCGTTGAGTTTTGAAATACACAAAGTCTCTAAAACTAAAAATAACAAAAAAAAAATTAATTAATGTGTAACCAGCCAGACCTTTTCGACCAAAGAATATAAATTATAGTATAGCGCAATGTCAAACTTAATTCCACAATTCGTACGGATAAGCAAATGTTGTCATATAACTCGACGCGTATAATTAAAGTGTGGATTCGACTGTAGTACGATCAACGAGTCGTGACCGCTTCGAAGTCAACTGTAGGTTATTCAGCCGATGGATTGCAGAATTTTCTTAGCTTGGATTATTCACTTCACGAGTGTACAACACAATGTACAAATGTTCAGAAAGCCTTACTTCAGAGTGGCCACGATTCGCCAACCTTACTGTACCTACTTTTCAGGGACAGATACTGATAAGACGGTAAGAGGAGGATACTATGTGATTACGATTTGTATTATTATGATGAATAAGACGAGTGGGGCTCAAATTTCTTATATGATTTAATGTATTTTTGTTGTTTATAATAAGGGACTTATATTAGCTTCACGCTTTATCCTCCATATAATAGAGTAGGTGAAAAGTGTTTTTAATAATTTTTAAAGCGTTAAGAAAGAAAAATAGTTATTTTTAAAAACGTATAAAAAATTAAGGTAGCTAACAGAGTTTTTGGAAAAGTTTTTTGTATAAATATAATTGAAAAGTTCAATCATTCTTATGAACCGTCTTGGAGGAATAAATTATACCCGCCCCGGTAAACAAGCTGTGGCGACTAGTACCACCATTCAAAATACAATATCTCCCATGTTTTTTCAATATACGTAAAAAACGTTAAACAACAAACAAATTAGAACCTCAATGTGGAACCTTGTTAATATAATCGTACTTACGTTTTATTGCTTTATATTCTTATTAGCGAAGTCATGTAACACTACCTAGTAGTTGGTGGTTGCGTATAAATCACCTCATTCATTGTCGGTATTTCCGCAATAACTGCCATTGCGTTTGAAACAAGGTAAATATCTGATTTTACTTAAAAAATATGAAAATTAATTACGTTATTTTACTATTAAGGTATTTTTCATTTAAGTTTTACGTCAGACTGTAAACACGTTGTGGCTGATGGCTGTGGGCTCGATCGCCATTACATTTATTTTCTTACGTTTGCAAAACGCACTGTTGAGTTACAGCAACACGTGATATCTCGAAAATTAAATGATGCGTCAGAAAATTGAACGGTGCGTGGAGAACAGAGAGTCGACACACTAGGTTCCCTCTGTCTAGCCTACTATAAGGGGGATAGAGCGTTAAACTAAAAACACGAACGTACGTCAGTCCAAAATCATATTCCTTTAATAATTAACTACCGGTTGTAAATCAATCATGTATATGATTGCATTTCGATCGTAAAACTATTGCTATGCAAGAAATATATAAAACAATGGGGTATAATGGTGTTACTATATAGCACTATAGTGGTATAGTGGTAAAGCATTTAAGTATAAATGTGACGGTTGTAGGTTCGATCCACATTGGGGAAAACATTTATCATTATCTATTTTATAGTAGAGGCCGTATTGGCGCAGGGGCACAAGCGTGTGATAGTAAATGCGAGAGTTGTGATTTCGATTCCAACGTTAAATTCTGACACTCAATACGCAACGCCTCGAAGATTTGATGAAACTGGGAGAGTATCTTAACATTAACTTGTCAGATTCCCTCTGTCTGTTAAAGACCTGTAAAAGAAGAAGCATGTTAAAGACTATCGTCGATGTTAAATTAATACCGTTGAATAATGTTTACGTGCTCCTAATATCCTTTTAAACTGATCTAATGATATTGCCACAAATTTCGGTTAATTAAATGTTTTTAGCTTAGTTGAGAAAATTAAATGTTCATACATAAGCTTATAATTGTAGTTCCTTTCATACATAAATTAATTTTTAACAAAAAGAAAAACCGACTTCTAACAACGAACTAAAAAGTGAAAAATAATTATATAAAGATTTTGTAATTTTNTAAGGAGGATAGAGCGTTAAACTAAAAAAACGAACATACGTCAGTCCAAAATCATATTCCTTTAATAATTAACTATCGGTTGTAAATCAATCATGTATATGATTGCATTTCGATCGTAAAACTATTGCTATGCAAGAAATATATAAAACAATGGGGTATAATGGTGTTACAATATAGGCACTATAGTGGTGTAGTGGTAAAGTGTTTAAGAGTAAATGTGACGATTGTGGGTTCGATTCCCACTTGGAGAAACGTAATATTTATTTAATATTTCCTCCCTCTGGCGACAAGACAAAGCGCGGCGTTAAGTTCTCGAAGATTTGATGAAATGGGAGGGGGCTGGGGGTGTATCTTGAGATTAACTTCCCAGATTCCATTCTGCCTTATAAATACTATCATGGATATTAAATTAACACTTAATTCGAATCGTCTTCCTGTTGAGCAATATATAATTATAAAATTGGTACGGAACCCGCAGTGGGCAAATCTAATTCACACATGATAATTTTTTACTATATTTATATATAGTACTATTCGTAAGTAGGAAGAACATTTTCATATTAAACGTGACCGCAATATAATTATTGTATTCTGCGGTTACCTCTTAATTATTACATATGAATTATGTAAGAGGCGATCAATACTATTGTATCGTAGTGGAACAGTGCCCGATTGTACATACGATAAATTTTCGCGGTGTTAAGTTCCGAAATTCAACAAAGACAGAAATAACCTAGTAATAAGTAATCTTCCAACTATTGGAAAATACTGACATAATATAAAAAAATAAAAGCTTAATTTTGTCGAGGAAAAGCGCGGTGTTGACTTCTATCACTCAAGATGAAACGCCTCCAGTATTGATGAATGGAAGTGTCTTAATGGGAACGCAGTAACTTTAAACTAATTTCCCACGATCCCTCTGCCTACCCTGCTACTTGCGGGATACCGCGTAAAGCTAAAAAAAAGAATTCTGAAATTCTTATATTATACGTACTTATTACAATATTGAATACGTACGCTTGTTAGAAAGTTCTATAACTCATGAAACTTTTACAAATGATAGTATTTGTCTTATCTTTGGGAAACTTTTGTAAGTATCCAATTTTCGTTAAACCAACCTGACGCAGTAATACATATTATGATAGGTGTTTAACGGTGGTCCTAAATTTGAATATACATAATATAACGTAACATAACATAACTTAATACTAAAATCTACCCGTTAAGTGGCGAAACTTAACGCCGCGTCATATCAGAGTAAGCAGAAAAATACTTTTTCAAGATAGCACAAACAAAGTGTTTCACTCTAAGAGACGTCCCCAATATGTGAATGAACGTAAGTAAGTCATCTTATTTATTTTTCCCTTGTTAACACTCTTCGGTCACTATTTTTCACTTGACATTGCACGTTGATTGGCAGAACTCAACGCCGCGCTTTACCTTCCAAAGCAGGAAAAACGAAAATAACTTAACTACAACCACTCCCAAAACCATATCATTTATAAGGTATTATCATAAAAATAGCACTATAATATCACTTAACAACATATTAATACGTTGTTAACATTTCGTAATGTCTGCCAAAAACAACGACTAAATCATCCCGCGCGCTTACTAATTAGCGTGGCGTTCAATTTAATTGTTACATGGTTTTTATGGTGCGAATAATTGAGCCCACCGTGGCGTGGTGGGGCAGCGTCTGGCTGGAAGCTGATGGTTGTGGGTTCGATTTCAACTCGGGGGACTTGTACGTTATATTCTCGTAATTGAACAACGCGTTATTCCTTGTTAATAGATAACAAGGAATAAGCGCGGTGTTGAGTTCCGTCACTCGAAACTTATTGTCATGAAAGATGAGGAACAGAGTGTGTTAATCCCGATCAATGTCCTGCTATATGCGGGATACAGCTAAATTACGCATTTCTCTAAATAAAAAAATAATACTTTCCCGTATGAGTAATGATGATTCATCTTCGAAATCTCAATCCTATGTTCCTTTATGAACTCTGCAAACGCGGAATATGTTAATACACAAAAATATTTTTTTAACGTCACGGCGTACCGCATAATTTCCTTACTTTACTTGTAATTTTCAATACATTGCTAATGAGTGGCGGAACTTAATACCGCACTTGTCCTGGTACCAGAGCGACCAAATGAAAATAATTCGTTCCCCCAACTGAAAATCAAACACACAACTATCAAACTTACAGTCAGACATTTACATGTTCAAACAGTTTGAACCAACAATCATAGTCCATAAGGCAGTGTTATACAAACACAATACGACAGCGTCAAGTCCATTTTAAAACAGTAGATATTTTAAAATGTTCCTTTTAAAATCGCAATGAAAACATAATTCTTGTTCCGACAAAGGCGTCTCGAGGAACGGAAGTGAACAAATAAAAAAAGCTGCCTCTTGGCCTATTAAAAACAATCGTGACGCCTTGCCTTCTTAAGAAATATTATGTTTTTACAAACTATACACATACATATAATATGTAGCATTTTTCGTATGGAGTGAATGGTAAATTTTGTATGAGACTGTCGAATTTTGTACGAGTTTTTGATATATGAAATAAAATCTTCACAAATATTCTAAGGCATAGGTAATTATGTATTTTAATTTCAATCTTTATTATTTTTCGAATTCTGAAAGTATCTCGTGTTGGGAGACGGAACTTAACTCCGCTTTTTAACAGAGCGAGGAAATAAAAATACTGATATTTCATTTCCTCGAGTGGAAACCATCAATGTGCAAACCCATGCAATGTGCAGGATACAGAATGAAACTAAAAAAATATTACTACAAATAGACTTTTCTTCAAAAAAATATTTTTATCTTATATTTCAGTCTATCTATATCCATAAATAAAAGTCTAGATATAGTCTCAATAATAATTATTTATTTACAGCAAGTACATTACAGCTAGCTCCGTGCCTATTATAAACAATAATACAATCTGAAGTACCCGCATTGTTTGCATTCACAAATCAATTGGTAATTTTCTTTTGTATAGACATTTCTTTATTCTCTTTTATTATTTGTTACTTGTTTGTGGTTTTTTTTGCATCTTTTGTGTTTTTTGATCTGAATTGAACTGATTTAGTGTGATGTTAGTATTTTTTATTTAATTTTGGCATTATTGAGACATAGAAGACAAGGCAGGGTTCCAAAAACCATCAGACTCGGCTAAAACTGATTAGTATATAAGTACTTTGTGTGTTCCACGCCCCCTCACAAGAATGATCTATTCAATAATATGCTCTGAAAAAAATTCAAAATTCAAAATATTCTTTATTCAAATAGACAATTATTATAAGCACTTTTGAATCATCGAAAAACAAAGTATTAAGTTTTAACGTTTATCAGGCAGTCTCTAAATTAGACGGAAAGTCTATAATGGAGTATTTTCACCCTAGTTCTCCCTACCTCTTAACTGAAAAATATATATTACAGAAAAACCTCGCCAGTAGGTTCAAGACTGCTCTTTTTTTCACGCTCTATTCCCCATATAGCAAGGTAGGCACAGAGAATCTAGTGTTAAGACACTCCGTTTCGTTTCTGAGTGATGGATCTAAACGCTGCGCTTTGTCTTCTTATCAGAGCGAGGCCATGAAAAGAGTTCATACATTCAATTGAGAATCGAACCCACAACCGTCGCGTTTACGGTCATAATCATCATTATGACTTATGTACGATGAGACGATTAATTTATACTTATAATGTATACAGCGTTTAGCTCCATTCGTGCATACAAAACAATTATTTTGTTACGAAGTAATATCACTTAGGTGCAATGCTCCGCTGAATTGTAAAATCGATCAAACTCACCAATAGTTTGATAGAATTGCCAATATAGCTATTAATGTATGGAACTTGAGGACAGTCATAGCGCAGGGACATAATTGTGTGACTGTAAAGGCGACCAGTTGTGGGTTCGATCCCTTCGCGAGGAAAATAAATATTTATTAAAATTTTTATTTCTTCGTCCTCGTGTTGAGGCAAAGCGCAACGTTGAGTTCCGCCACTCAACATTAAATGCCTTGAAAATTTGGCGGAAAGCGGGAAACGGAAGTATCTTAATGGAAATGGGACTAGATTCCCAGGTTATGTGCAGGATATAGTCCGAAGCTAAAAAAAATAATAATGACAACTACTTATGAGGCCGTTGTGGCGCAACGTGGTCGACGGTGCATCCATATATTTTATTGTTTTTACAAAAGATGAAAAATACAATATTACATTAAGGTAATACGAAGGTAAACTAACACACTCGACCTAAGTAAGTTCATTCGACTAGGTACATTGTAGCGAGACACCCACAGACCTCAAAATGGATAGACCCGCTTTTCGTCAATTTTTTTAGTATTTTGTTCAGAATAAAACCTATTTAAATTTTTAATGACACGAATATTTACTATATTACAAATGTCAGGTTCAATTTATAACGGAAGAAATTGGGTTAAATAAGTAGGTTAGTTGTTAGTTAATCAGCATGGTGCTTCCACATTGGCCTATTTTTGATCCCTTTCTTTTTTTTTAAATATATAAATGATATACCATATCTAGTATTATTTGCTGATGATACTTCATTAATTTTTAAAATGAAAAGATGACAAAACGTATATGGGCGATGTAAACAATGCTCTTTCGAAAATTATATTGATTTAGTGCTAATAACTTACAGAACACCATTGACTCAAAATGACGGTGGGGTCCTCATATTGATGGATCAACGAAAAGATCTAGTTCAGCAGTTTTTATGGTAAAAAAAAATAAAGTAACTATTTCTTTATTTTTTCAACCATACTTTTAATCACTACTTCTATAGTATTATTAACTGTTGTGGAAACGACTCGCCTCGTTTACTTTAGCTACTCTCATAGTATTATGTCCTATGACATTCTAATTAGGGGTAATGCAGCCGATACTAAAAAAGCTGGTAGAAAAAAAAATAGTTTAATTTTTAATTAATGCCACTTCTACAAGTACCCTAATATAGAAGCGAAGAAAATGGTCGACATTATTTTAACGACGGCGTCACCGCGGGACGTGTGATGTGCCATTATATCCTAGCACCACGATTGGATACAATGGGAATAGTAATAAATCTGTTAAACACATAACATATAGTTTAGGGGTAGTCGGTTCAATCACTGAGTCAATTTTTTTATGTCTAAGAAATCTCCCTCGTCTTTTTATATTGTTTTTAGCTTCACAATATGTACTGAACAAAGCAGGGTAAGTAAAAGGAACCTGGAATTATCTATTATGGCACTCCTTTCCCTATTAAGACACATTTGATCCTTAGCTTAGTAGCTTAACTTGAACTTGAACCAGTTGGAGTGTATGAAAATATTAAAGTTTTAAATCTCCCGAGTGGAATCGAACTCACAACCGTCGGGCTTACAATCGCACGATTGTGCCCCTCCGCTACGATGACCTTTATAATTTTTAAATAATAAAAATTATTTAGATTTAGTAGATATTTTAAGTACACGACGAAATTTATTGTCACCTCAATATAAGTACTATGCGATATTAAATAATTTTATAGGCCATCGTAGCGTAGCGGCACAGCGTCCGACTATGACTAAAACTGACCGTTGTGAGATCGACTCCCGCTCGCAGCAATTAATTTTTTTCAACTATTCACTCTGGTAGAAATACAAAAAACAGCGTTGAATTTTGCCTTTCAACATTTGCAATGTTTTGGAAATTGGGGTGTGCGAGGGGAACGGACTGTCTTATTTCTAGGTTTCCTTTGTCTATCCAGATATTTGCAGGATACAACGTGATTTTATTGGACACCAAGCAAAAAAAAATATTTCTTTAAATAAGTCTTTGAAAATAAATCAAGATTCAAGACATAGGTAAGATGCCCTTTAGTTTCCCCAGAGATAAGGCAAATAGCATGAACTTCCGAGTGACGCCGCGTGCGTCTATTATACGTTACCTGGTCTTTGTGGAATAAGTGCTTTTCCAATAGGGTTGTGGCTGAAAATTATATTTTATAATAGTTCTTATTTTTATTTATAATATTCGATTCAGAGGACATCGTGGTCCACGGGCACCTACTCTCCGATCATCTCATTGTATTTGCGAAAGGAAGGAAAGGGGTGTTTTAACGTTATGTTTTTTCTACAACGTGATGTTGAAATAAAATAATTACATTCAGGTAAAGCACGGCGATAAATTCCGCCCCTAACATGTAAGTTTTGAAAATTGACTCTGTGGGGAACGGAGTATCCTAACACTCGGTTCCTCTTCCCTCTTGGTTCCCCTGCTATACGCAGGACACACGGTGAAAGTAAATAAACATATTTTTACTCACAAACCCATAATAAACTAATAAAAAATACATAAAAAACAGTCTTGTACAAGCCCTAGCGCCAGCGTACAAAGCGTCCCGTCTCGACTCGACCTCAGTTTCCTTCCTGTACAACTACAAGGGATTGTAATTTTCGTAATTTTATCCTTTCCTCGCTAAACTAGAGTCTGCGAGTTCCTTGAAAAATGATTGTAGTGTCAAATAGCTGTGTAGAATTGAAGTGGATATGTAATAGAATAGAATAGAATAGAAGTTTGAGTTTATACTAGAATTTTTAAGGTCCAGTATTGATTGCTTATTACTCCGGGGATTGGACATGAGTTCGATTTGTGTGCTTACAGTCAGATGCTATGGGCTCAAACATAATGAAAAAACCGGATAACCGAGGGCTCGCTCACCGAGAGTTCCGTACACAAACTGGAGGTCTCCAGCTTTTTCTGCAATTTAAGCTTAGCTTAGCCATCGCTCTTTCATCTCATACCTCACTGGAAATAGCGGATTTAATACGAATTATTGCCCCATTTTTAAAGCTATTATTTTTTACCACAAATGTATAGTTTTTTAATAATAATCAGCTTCACGCTATTATATCCCGCACACAGAGGGTAGGCAGAGGGAACCTAGTGTTAAGACATTGCGTTCCCCACTTTCTGTCGAATTCTGAAAGCATTGCGTGTTGAGTGACAGAACTCAACGCCGTGCTTTGCCTCGACACCAGAGGGAAGAAAATGGAAATATAAACGTAAATAAATATTTCATTTTCTCGAATGGGGATCAAATCCACAACCGTCGCGTTCTGTGCGCCACGAGGCACTTTATATCAGCCTCTAAGTCTTTCTTAAAAATAATATTTTCATTGCCATGGCAACCGTCTTATTGTAAAGATACCGTATTAGAACACTATATCCGGTATTATTCTTTAATACTTCAGATTCTAAGAAATAATATAATTTCATAATATTTTTATCTGGGAATAAGAGAGGTAAAATCGTAACGTAGTGGTGGGTCAATGCCCTCTTCACGCTCCTAGTTGTTGTAGAGCCTTGGGTGGCGGAACTGAACGCCGCGTTTAATTTTATCTACGCGTCTTGGAATTGAATCCACAACGTTCCGTGCCATTTTTTCAAGTTTCAGGCTGTGTCCAGATCAGAGCAGGGTTGGCAAAGCGATCCTAGATCCCTCTGTCTTCCCTGCTATGTGCGGGATAGAGCGTGAACGTGAACGTGATAGTGAACCTACAATATAAACAGGAAGAAAACCTCCTCATCCCAAATAACTTTTTAAAACTTTCATCCTACACTAATTTACACTGATTAATCTACTACTACTTATTAATTAATAGCTTCACGCTTTATGTATCCCGCATGTACGACTAGCAGGGTGGCAGAGAGAACCTGGTGTTAAGATCCTTCATTCCCTACTGACTTTAATTTACATTTGGGTCAAATGTCTTGTAAAATCTAAACAATACAAAACTTGCTGGGCCTATAACAATGAGGTTTTCACTCATATATAGGCGTATTGTGTAAGGGTTGGCTAATGTGTGCCCTTCGAGATTCACTAGATAATGCCAAGATTTTTGTACGGTCCGCAAATAAAATGGTTGTGTTTATTTTGTTTTTTACTTTAAAGTTAATTAAGAAAATATTATAACAAGGTTTTTTTATTCGTACTAAAAAAATATATTTATAAAAATTATATGTTCCATTTAGGAATGACCTTTTTAAGTAAATTTTATTATTGGATATGTAGGGACAGTTTAAAAAAGTTTAGTTAGGGAAACTTTTAAGGAAGTGAACTACTTACTACTATGGAATCTTTACGTTTATCGGTTAAGGATAAGATTGAAAAAAATATATAAAAATAATAATATAAAAATACTGTACAAAATTACTAATACATACTTCACGATGATGTAATGTAAATTTAAGCACAACGTGGGTTGGTGAGTTCCAAAACCCTAGTGGGTTAGTAGCTAGTGGGTGGTAGTACCCACGTTCGATTCCCACTTGAGAGAACTAATTATTGAGAAATAAATTTTCATTTTCTCGCTCTGATTACTGACATAGCGAGGCGTTAAGTTCCACCACTCAGCACGCAATATCTGAAAAATTGCCATGCATGGAAAACGGAGTGTGTTATCACTAAGTTCCTGTAAGTGTAAACCTACCCTGCTATATATTTCACAAAAATAAAAATCTAATATTTCGCTGAAAAAATAAATCATTAATAAACTAAAGAAGTCTTATGAAAAATACCAGGTGCCTGAACTGTACAGAATCTAAGAATAGTATATTAAATTGTTTTATCATACAATATACGACTATAATGAAAATAATACCTTTAAGAAGCAATACAAGCATGTCGTTATACGAATAACAATATTTACAAAGGCAGTAAGATAATAAGATTTTATATTAGAAAATGCCTTGGGCTGTATTCGTTGGTACATACATATGTATATTGTTTTTGATCTAGTTGTGTTTTTTGGTTTTGTTCGTAGGTTTTTTGTAGATAGAGAGTATATATACAAACTCTTAATAACTTATTGGTGTATTTAGAACACTAGGAACGGACTCTGGTGTGGAACGGAGTGTCTTCCTCTCTCTCTCTCTCTCTTTAGCTACATGTTAGGTTTTTATTGATTAACCAGTCAACAAATACTTCAGATGTAAATTTAAATGTATGTCATCAAATAAAGCACAGAGTTATATTTCTCTATATATACGCTGTATCCTGAATAAAGCAGAGTAGACACAGGAAACCTAATTATAAGGAACTCTATTCTTAATTTCCACCCAATTTTCTTCTTACCAGAACGAGGAAATATAAATATTCGAAAAAGGAATCGATACCGCACCCGTCACATTGACGCTGTGCCGGCCTTATGATAATGAATCTAAGTGATCTCCTTCTTGTGCACAAAACATAAAAATGTATAATAAAAAATCAAAAATTAACATTTAATTGATAAAATAAAATTTAAAATTCATTAGCATTTATTTGCTGACGGTACCAGACCGCAGGGCGGGGTAATTTATCGCTCGTTTTTGGCATCTGTCCGTAGTTCGTAAGCTGTTGTCCGTTATGTTCTAATTTAACATGCTGTATATATACTGCAGATTATATGTGACTTTGATTGTTTAATCTTACTTGCTCTTATACAGCTTCAAGTGGAACCAATGGAAGAAATTGTAGTGACAAATCACTTCCGTTTTATTATTTTGATATTTATTATTATTTTTATTTATACACGATTATTTAATATTCACAAAAAATATTTTTGGATTTAAATATTTTGAATAAAAATTTTCGTTATTTTAACTTTGTATATTTTAACTTTGATTGTTTAATGTAATTTGGTATTTTAGAGCTTTACTATGAAAAAGTTATTTCACGCATAGTATCTTTCGATTNAATATTTAAAATTACTAATACATACCTCACGATGATGTGATGTTAATTTAAGCACAACATGGGTTGTTGGGTCCATAACCCACTAACCCACGTTCGACTTATTTACACGACTTATGACACGTACGAATTTATTTCTCAAGTGGGACTTGAGAAATAAATTTTCATTTCCCCGCTCTGATTACTGACATAGCGAGGCGTTAAGTTCCACCACTCGGCACGCAATATCTGAAAAATTGCGCCATGCATGGAAAACAGAGTGTCTTACCACTAAGTTCCTGTAAGTGTAAACCTACCCTGCTATATACTTCACAAAAATAAAAAATCTAATATTTCGCTGAAAAAATAAATCATTAATAAACTAAAGAAGTCTTATGAAAAATACCAGGTACCTGAACTGTACAGAATCTAAGAATAGTATATTAAATTGTTCTATCATACAATATACGACTATAATGAAAATAATACCTTTAAGAAGCAATACAAGCATGTCGTTATACGAATAACAATATTTACAAAGGCGGTAAGATAATAAGATTTTATATTAGAAAATGCCTTGGGCTGTATTCGTTGGTACATACATATGTACTCGTATATTGTTTTTGATCTAGTTGTGGTTTTTGGTTTTGTTCTTAGGTTCTTTGTAAATAGAGAGTATATATACAAACTCTAAATAACTTATTGGTGTATTTGGACTCCGGTGGGGAACAGAGTTTCTTCCTCTCTCTCTCTCCTTCTTTAGCTACATGTTACGTTTTTATTACTTAACCAGTCAACAAATATTTCAGATGTAAATTTAAATGTAAATTTAAATGTATCAAATAAAGCACAGAATTATATATATCTATATATACGCTGTATCCTGAATAAAGCAGAGTAGACATAAGAAACCTAATTCTAAGGACCTAATATGAAATATGAATATTCGAAATAGGAATCGATACCACATCCGTCACATTGACGCTGTGACGGCCTTATGATACTGAATCTAAGTTATCTCCTTCTTGTGCACAAAACATAAAAATGTATAATTAAAAAACAAAAATTAACATTTAATTGATAAAATAAAATTTAAAATTCATTAGCATTTATTTGCTGACGGTACCAGACCGCAGGGCGGGGTAATTTATCGCTCGTTTTTGGCATCTGTCCGTAGTTCGTAAGCTGTTGTCCGTTATGTTCTAATTTAACATGCTGTATATATACTGCAGATTATATGTGACTTTGATTGTTTAATCTTACTTGCTCTTATACAGCTTCAAGTGGAACCAATGGAAGAAATTGTAGTGACAAATCACTTCCGTTTTATTATTTTGATATTTATTATTATTTTTATTTATACACGATTATTTAATATTCACAAAAAATATTTTTGGATTTAAATATTTTGAATAAAAATTTTCGTTATTTTAACTTTGTATATTTTAACTTTGATTGTTTAATGTAATTTGGTATTTTAGAGCTTTACTATGAAAAAGTTATTTCACGCATAGTATCTTTCGATTTCCCTCATTTTTTTTATTGAAAAAGGTTTCTCAACGCCACGCAAAAGAGTACTCGTATATCGAAATTCAAATTGTTATAGCAAAAAAAATATTATCATCATTTATTCTAAAAACTTTGTCACTCACAATATAATCTAGAAAATCAAAAAAAATACGTACGTATTAACCAAAACTACCAAAACCTCCTCATTCTGAAATATCTAAGTTAACGTATATTAACATAATATTCCCCGAGCTACTAAATTCAACCCCGTGTCGCTGTCTTTAAATAATAGAAGTACCTACTTCTTGATGTATAAAAGCAATCTTAAAAATCTTCTACTTTAGGTGAAATATCAAAATCAAAATATACTTTATTCAATTAGGCCATTACAACCACTTTTGAGTCAAATTATATATAAATAAATACACAAAGAGTTCCACCACTCAACACGGAATGGCAGAAAGTTTGACGGAACAGCGGCACAGAATATGACGGAAGTAAACGGAAGTATGTTAATGGAAACGGAGTGAATTAACAGTATATTCCCAGGTTCCCTCCGCCTATCCTACTGTGTGCGGGATATAGTGTGAAGCTAAAAATACTCTTTGGATTATATTTATTTTTATTTTTGTCCTTAAAACTTCCTCGAGAATTCAGAGTGTGCGTAGTTACTTACCAGAACTATAAAAGTAAAATATTATTTGCTTATTTTGCTTATTTCCCCGAGTAGGAATCGAACCCACCATCGTCGCATCTCCAGTCATACCCTAGTACCACTGAGTCACAACGACCGCAAATAATCCATACACAATATGTTTATATACATAATATGTATGTATATATGTCCAAACATCCAATTCAAATCGCTTCTAAAAATGAATCAAGGGTTTCAACGGAACGAAGCTTTCACACGAAATTGATAAACGTTGCCTATTCCGCGTTTATTTGTTTCCTTTTTTACGTCGACAATCTGATAAACTTTTATAGGGGATTCGATTTTCTGTTCATGTTAATATTCTTATATAATCAACTTTCTTGGTGGCTTTGATTTTAAATTAGGTTTTGTTATTTTTAGGTTTTAATTAGGTATTTTAATTGGTAGGCAGCGAGACCCAGGTTCTCGCTGCCTACCCAGTGCAAGGAAACTCTACTTCCGTTCCCCACTTTTCACAGAATTCTTGAAGTGATTCTTGTTGAGTGGTGGAACTCAACGCATTACTTTATCTCGTTATCAGAGGGAGGAAATAAAAATATTAAATAATTCTTTCCGCTTAGTGGAAAGCGACCCCTCAACCGTTGCTTTTATAATCGCACGCTTGTCTTCCGGTCTAAATTCTTATTTTCGCATTTGGAGTTGTATTCCACTAATTATATTCAACATGCAATTTCTTGAATTTAAAAACGAAATGTCTTAACACTAGGTACTTTTACAAAAAAACCCCATAATTGAGATTGAACTCACGACCATTGCGTGTAGATTCAGAAATCTTACTAATGATCTTACTAATTATAAGTAAGTGCCCTCGTCACGGGAATGCATCAAGAAATTCCAGATTTGTTTCACGCGTATCAAGTTCTATGGGAAATGCCTTAAGAAACTTAAGCAATACTTATAAAAGGAAACTGGTGTAATGTAACAAAAATAATTAAAGTTTTTGTTAAGCAGCTTCACACTTTTTCCCACATATCAGTGTAGGCATACGGAACGTAGTGGACCTTGATACTTCCTTCCCACGTACTGCCTAATTTTCGAGACATTGACAAGCAATGCCTCGAGAATTCGGTGGATAGTGGGGAACGGATTTGTCTGAATGGGAATGGAGTGCCTTAACACTATTTATCACTTTTCACAGGTCCCCCCTGCCTATCCTGCTATGTGCGGGATACAGCGTGAAACTGAACAAAAAAGAAAAAACGACCTCTTTATTATACACGGTTCGTGGAGAACGGAGTGTCTTAACACTAGATTCCCATTGTCTGCTACACAATCACCCAAAACATATGAAACTTTTTAAAAATAATAATAATACCTAGCCTTATTAAAAACCTAGCCAACTTGCATTTTTGAGTACTTTCCATGACTACTTCAATTAAAATAAATGCTTAATTATAATAATTCGATTATATTCTTTAAAGCTTTTAAAAGTACTTACGGAGCTTTCTGTATAAATTTTTCTATTGAAATTCTTGTTTTTTGTTGGCGAAGAAACAAAAGATTTTTGTACTAGCCGTATATAGCGAATATGCTTGATTTGATTTTAATTTTTTTAAGCCTCACGCTTTATCCCGCAGCAGGTTAAGTAAAGAGATATTTAGTGTTGATTAGCAGAACTTAACGCCGCTTTTCGTTTTACTGAAGTGAGGAAATGTTAATCATTCATAAATGATAAACTAACTAACTTCTCATTTTTTTTTCACACTTTCTAAGTTCTTTTGAATACAAAAAACTATATATGATAAACTTGAATCATTAAAATAGTTTTAAATATCAAGTTAATTAAAAGTTTTGATACAATTTAAAAGTGACATAACGAGTTTGTTAGCCAAGATCTAGTTTTAGGCAAATGTTATATATGTCATACATACATACATATTATGGATATCATTTATTTTATGAATTAATTTGTTATCAGTTATTTTTGTCAGACATTACACATTGGTTTAGAGATCTGTAAAGAATTTGATTTTGTAACCAGAATGCTTATTTTATAATTCTACAAATAAGTGAGACAAAACGCGGCGTTGAGTTCCGTAACACTCAATATTTCGAATACAGACGGTATGCGGAGAATAGACTGTCTTGACAACAGATTCCCTGAGCCTACCCTTTTATATGCGTGGTTATAGGGGTATTCCTCATACTGGTATGAAGACAAAGCGAGGAGTCGAATACTGCCATTCATCACGTAATATCTTGAAAATTGTGTGGTGCTTATGGAAATGGAGTGTCTTAACATAAGGTTCTCTATAGCTCTCTAAACTAATAATAAAACTGACTTCGTCTTAAAAGTATACGGAACCATAGTATTTAAAACATTTTAAAGGACGAAGCCTACATGTTTTTATATTGGCTACCGTGGGAACAGTGTAAGACAAATTTAGTATCAGAATGTTCACAAATTTAAATAAAACAAACAATTCCACTCTTATTTCTATAACAATAAAGTTTATTTTAACTGGCTAAGCGACTAAAGTATAATTTTTAAACCTGTTTAGAATATATATACAACATCCGTTGATATCAATTGAAATGCATTGAAAATCAATGCGAATTTGAATTTTAATCAAGTTTTATATATTAGTAGAGTTTTTTTCTATATTTTTTTTATATTATATTAGTATTTTGTAACGTTTCGATTTATGTTTGTAGTAATTGCGACGGTTAGATTCGATTGCCACTCGGGAAATATGAGGAAGGTCGAGAAGACAAAACTTATTATTAAGGCACTCCAGATTCCAATTTTTGAGACATTTAATGGTGATTGGCGGAATTCAACATTCCGCTTTGTTGTCTCACGAGAGCGAGGAATTGCAATTTAAATATTTCACCCGAGTGGGAATCGAACCCTGAACCGTCACGTTTACACACAGAGTGGCTGCACCACGACGGTCTCTATAAATTTTAATAAATAAACTACAAAACTTTTTATTACAGTAACGTGTTCATGAATTTCTATGTAACACAAACAATATTGGGTGGTCTACATGCGGTCGATGCACAGATTCTTCTTAGAAACAATTATTTGTTATATTTCATATTTACAATGAATTTAGTAAAAAAACTAGGATCATATCTTAGAAATATAATTAAAACTCATTTAAACATCCTGGTGTCCATGAACATAGTATAGTAACCAAATTCAAAAAAATAAGCCAGAAATTTAAAAAAAATATTTATTTGACAAATATATCAGTTGAAAGTTAAAGTGAGTCCTGGCGCAAGGAGACAACTGTGCAAATGGTAGTAAGCAAGTTTGGTCTAAATTTTTTTAGTATATCTGTCAGACCAAACTTGCCCCCACTATCAGAGACAGATGATCATCCAAAAACCTAATTTAATATTGGAATAATTTCAAACGAGTATTTCGAAGCAAGTGGGACATGCGCCTACGCTGCTATTCATTTCATTAACAGTTATATTTAATGAGGGTCTCTTCACATTCGTTGATAAGATATCGATATTCAAAACAAAGTTATAATTATTATGTTAGAAATTAATGGTATTGCAAGATAACAGATAATTATGGGTTCAAATTCTTATTAGAGTATTTGTATCAATTACGTTAACTATGGAAGATGAGTGAGACTCCCGGATATAGCAAGTAAACATTGAGTGTTGACAGCGAGGGAAAGTGAATAGTATATTCCCCAAGTGGATATCGAACCCATAACCACTTCGTTCATATTGATGACGATCAGAGATGTACCGCTGCGCTATGACTATGTTAACCTAAATTATAAACAGTGATATAAGGACATCTTAATTTATTTTCAAACGATTGAACACGAACAAATGTAGGTAGTCCCTTAAGTTGCAGCAATTTGATTAGACTTCCTGTTACACCCGGTTCCCATGTCGAGATCGAGATGGAATATTTTAATTATATACATAATGCCTAATTAAATAATATCATCGAGGTGCATTTGGGTTTATATCCCACTCGGGGGAAATTTTATGTTTATGTTTTGTTTCCGCAATCTATTTGGATATAAAGCGGTGTTAGGTTCCGTCACTTGACCTTTTCTCTTCATGGTATTAGTAAAACATGAACGTACTCTTGTCTCTTTTAAACTGTAAAACAAATTTTAATGCGGTTTTCTGTAATACACAGAATTATTTAAGAGAGAGATCTATATGTATGATTTATATGCAAATATTTTAATTTAGTGAAGCCAAGTGATACAAGCAAGTGATGCAGAACAAAATCAAAAGTTTGTTACACTAGGGCCTAGGCTATTGTCACTTAAAAAAATGAAACTATTTTATGTTTTTTTTAAGTATAAATCAACATGTACTTATTAGCCGTTGTTTTCAATATGACAAGATATTCTTAAAGTATATATTTTAGCTATAGCCTGTCATAACAAAACCTACTTAAATCAACTTTCGGTATGGTTTGACAATCATTACTACTCTGATAGCAAAGCAAAACGCGACGTTGTGTTACGTTACTTAAAACAATAACTTGAAATTCGGAGGAAAGTGGGGAACGGAGGGTGCTAACTCTCCGTTTTCTCTAGCTGTCCTGCTATCTGCGATATAGAGTGTTATCGTATAAAAATATTATCTTCTAATGTAATCTAAGCATCACAACCTTCTAATCTTTCCGCAATAATGAAGAGGTCGTAACTTCATGTTCTGGTACGTCCACTATTATTTTGCACTACAAATGTTCACATTATCCCAGCTATTTACCTAATAAGGTATATCATACTATAAATAAGCATAAAAACATCAAAGTAAATCTATGTAAAATCGACGGATGTTCATAATTTGCTCCACTATAATCTAACATTGAAATTTTACGTTTCGTTCATAACACTGGCTGAGAGGATGGAGAGTCATTTTATTACAACGGACTGGTTTCTACTACTTGTATACTTGGTGGTTGGTCTGAAACGTAAGATATGAGAGTGTTTTTGATAGTTTTAATATGTAACTTGGTTAAAAGTTCAATATTTTATTTCAAAAACATTTATAACTATCTTAACCTGCGACTCCGTCCATATGGTCATTTGCAAATAGCTATTTGAATTATGCAATTTGAATTATGCAAATAGAAATTTATGCTTAGCTAAGCATACATTTCTCCATAAATGGATTGACAAACCCAAAAAAAACCAACTAGTAGTTGTTGAGATTAGTGCGTTCAACTTAGCGAAGCTCCTCAGCTTTATATTTTTTTTTGATTCTACTCGTAGTAAGACAGAGAGGAAGCTTACACCACCTTATGGCCGTGATATAGGTAAAGTAACTTCAGTTATGTATAATAATATTAGTACTGTCTACATTACAAAATTTTACACATCAGAATAAAATATAAAAGTTTTGGATAACCTAGGGAGAGTCTGTGTCCAGCGCAGAGCTTGGTCTTATTACCAGAGCAAGGGAACTATATTCATTCCCGCAGTGGTAAACGAACCCACATCCGTCGCTTTAAAAACTCAGAGGCTATGCGACAAAGGCCTCATTATTTAATTAATTATACCATAATTGATATTTAAAGTTATGGAATATGTAAATAATAAAAAATAATATTATAAGCTAATTTCTTATAACTTGTACACCAGAACAAAACCAGTTGCCACTCGATACGAGTACGAAATTGTGAATGGAAGGAAACGAGCGGTAACGCGGAGGCTGTGTTCACACTAATGTTTACAAAACAAAAACAATAACTTACTTTATGCGTGTTTTTATGTTATTTTTGTTTATTTANAATATGTAACTTGGTTAAAAAATCAATATTCTATTTCGAAAACATTTATAACTATCTTAACCTGCGACTCCGTACATATGGTCATTTGCAAGTAGCTAATACTTAAAAGCTAATTTAAGCATAAATTTCTCCATAAATGGATTTTCAAACCCAAAAAAAAACAACTTTATAATTTATTTTTGGTTCTAGTAAGACAGAGAGAAAGCTTACTCCACCTGGTGGCAGTGATATCGATAAAGTAACTTCAGTTAGTAAGTTATTTATGATGATACTAGTACTGCCTACATTACAAGATTTTATATATGGGAACAAAAATAAAAAAATATAAAAGTTTTGGATAACCTAGGAAAAGTCTGTATTCAACGCAGAGCTTTGTCTTATTACCAGAGCAAGGGAACTATATTCATTCCCGCAGTGGCAAACGAACCCGCATCCATCGCTTTTGAAGTCAGAGGTTATGCCACAAAGGCCTCATTATTTAATTATTAGGCCTCAATATTTAAAATATGGAATATGTAAATAATAAAAAATAATATTATAAGCTAATACCTTATAACTTGTACACCAGAACAAAACCAGTTGCCACTCGATACGAGTACGAAATTGTGAATGGAAGGAAACGAGCGGTAACGCGGAGGCTGTGTTCACACTAATGTTTACAAAACAAAAACAATAACTTACTTTATGCGTGTTTTTATGTTATTTTTGTTTATTTATATGATTTTCATTTATAAAAATTGGTAAATATTAAGAATATTGTGTTGTATCACTGATTAAGACACATTCAGTAATTTCAAGATATCGTTTAGTGCTAAACCTAAAACTGATTTTTTAAATTATTTTCATTCACACGAACGGCAATCGAACTTACAACCGCCGCGCTTACCCATCGTACGTTGTGGTGCCCCTGCGCAAGTTAATAAATATCAAAATTTTTTAATTGTCAAATACGACAATACGGCAATACGACGATTACAATGGAAATATTTTAAAGTAATTAAAAACATTCAAAGTTGCAATGTGCATGAAATTCAATGCCATATTTTCTATATGTACTAAAAAAAATATTTACATATAACATAAGGTAACATTTTAAAATCAGAAATTGAACCAACAATCAATGTATTTTGTCATTTAAATTATTCGCTTTGACACGCATTCCATATATTCGTATTAAACCAATCTTAATTACATAATTATTTTAATTATTCCGATAACGCTTGGGAATAGTTATTAGAAAAATTTACATATTATTTATATTCATTTGGACAACTTTATTGATCTAGATATTAGCATAACTGCAGATTGAAATAATCTCGGTTCAAGGTCTAAAATTCTAGTTTTAATTGCCTTTTTTGTTTTATACTATCAAGTGGAAAATACTAAAATCGTTCTATAACTAGTGGTAACTTTAACCGCAGCAGTAATAGTTAGTAACAGCCTATAGGCTTTTCTTGACAAATGGACTATAAAATGCAAAACTCAAAATAATTCAGTAAAATTAAACTTATATTGAGCTCGTCGTCGTGGCGCAGCGGTAGAGCGTCAAACTGTAAACGTAATAATTGTTGGTTAGATTCCTACTTACCACATTTTCATTTCCTCACTTTAGTAAGAAGACAAGACGCGGTGCAGAGTTCCACTACTCAACACACAATGTCTCGAAAATTAGGAAGATAGAGAAAGACATATCTTCACAGTAAGTTCTCTCCGCCTATATGGATACCGCGTGAAGCAATTTTTTTTAATTAAAGCTGTCGATATAAGTAACGAGTGTGGACACACCGCAAGTTTCATTCACAGGCCTACCCGTATAATAAATTAACGTATAAATATAATGGGTTCTTAATCTTTGCTCTTAACAACTGACGGACAGGTTCTCGTATATACTTACATATTTTTTTTATAGTTTTTACAACATTCATTCATGTTTGTCGAGGTCGATTTCGTTGATATAAAGTAGGTAACACAAGAAAGAAGTCAGGTTGTTTGGAGGTGTTAATTTTATATCATATACATTTTGTACTGATAAAAATAAAACATTTATCAGGATAAAAATTTTAATGATTTTATACATTCTCATAGAGATAAGAATTTTATCACTGCGTTCTTTCTGTTAAATTCCCTATTTTTTTTACTTTTACTGCTTCAAATTCTTGCCACTTAGCGTATGCGAGAAAACGACGTAAAGTTGTTAAATTTCAAAGAAATACATGAGAATAATCCTTTTTTTCCATCAACTTGGGCTATTCATTTAGGATCACGTCCTATCATTCTGTTCCGCTTATGGCAAGGTAGGCAGAGTGAACCTAGTGCTAAGAGTTAAGACACCGCTCAATGAAACATTGTAAATTAAATGGCTCGATTCGATTCAACGTCACGCGTTTTCATGTTACCAGAGCGATGAAGTGAAAATAATACATTCCCCCGAGTGGTAATCGAACCCACAACAGGTACGATTACAGTAAGACGCTGTGCCACTGCACCACGAGGGCCGGCGGCCTCATACTCAATTATTATTACATAATAGTCCTTAACAAAGTTATATTATTAACCGCCATATGTTTATCAAACTTGTATAATTATTGTACCCTTAATGCTGTCCCGCAGTGTACTTTGATGAGTTTTGGGTCAAATTGAAAGTTTGCTTAATTATTTGCCAAATATTTGGGGCACGTTTATTTCCTAACATCAAAGAACGTGTTTGTATTGTCTAAAAATATATTATTATATAAATAGATATGAAATTGATTATGAATTTTTGACCCTTAGAATACTTTTTTTAGCTCCACGCAGAGGGAACTTGGGAACCTAGTGTTAAGATACTCTGTTCCCATTAAGACACTTCCATGTTCCATTTACTGGCCGAATTCTGGAGGTTTTGCGTGTTCAGTAGTGGAACTCAACGCCACTCTTTGCTTTCATACCAGAACGAGGAAATAAAAATATTAAATATTTCATTTTGGAAAACGAACCCACAATATGTATGTCGCGTTTACTGTCGCACGCTTGTGATCATGTCACAGACAGACATACAGAGTTACTTTCAAATTTATAATATTAGTATGGATTGTTATTATAGGATAGAATAGAATGTATGTATGTATAATATTAATAGGATATCCACAAAGCTCCTTTTAACGCGTTACTCAAAGCTCTCCAGTTAATCCGATGCCCGGAGCCCCGGAGCGGTTGACTCGGCCAACTTGCTCAACTTTAATTAATTACTTGAATTTGGTTTTAGTGTTTGTCTTGTGAAGTCTTGCCGGTCGCCAAACGCAAAGGTGCAGCGTGTCGGGATGCTAAATACTTGTATATCTATTTTCTTATTCAGGTTCACGCTGTATCCCTCAGATATAACAGGATAGGCAGAGGGGACACTAGGTTCCCAGGCGGTTATACATCGCGGTTTACAGAGTAAAGCTAAAGAATTAAATATGACATAAAAATATTGAGGCCTTCATCGATCACAACTCGGAGAAAAGATTATATTTAAATTATTTTCCTGTTCCTGCTCTAGTATCACAATGTGCGGCGTTAAGTTCCGCCACTTAACGCTGCGAAATTGGAACCGATGCGCAGTTGCGTCGCAACGGCAAGAAATCAAAAGTTACCAAGAGATAAGTAATTGTATACAATAGCTTAGTTAACTTGAGTTAGGTTTTAGTATTTATATGTGTTAATACCTAGATTCACTTCTACCACGACTTAGTACTAAGGTATTAATGCGAACTCCATTAGTGCTTTTAATATGGATACGCTATTGTTTATTTGCTTAAATTTTTATACTTCATATTATAAAGCTAAAGATATTGTTTGGTTGTACACGCTAATCTCAGGAACTACTTGTTCGAATTGAACAAATATTTTTGTTTTCTTTGGTCTATTTATTGAGAAAGACTATAAATATCACGAACATCGGGCACCTAGATTGTGTCATAATTATATGACTTTTAGTTATTTTCATTTGAAAACGCGGTCGAAACCTCGGGTAAAAACTGTTATTAAATGATATTGTAATTTTATAATAACATATCATAAAGGTTATGGTAAAAATATTCGGTAGTTATATATTAATTTAACTTCCGTCTTTCGTCGGTTTCTCGTAGAAACCTAGTGTCATGACACTCTGTTCCTCACGCACTGCCCCATTCTCCAGACATTTGGATGGCACAACACAACACCAATCATTCGTCTTATTGTTTGAGTGAGTAAAAAAAAATAAATAAAAAGGACCTTGTAAACTTTAGGCGGTACAGATTCCGCTACATAAAATATTTTAATACGTTTTTTTTAAAGTATCTTAAGTAAATATTCTTAAGTTTCTTGTATTATCCACACAAATCTTTCGTTACAGATCCGGCTCATTACCGTCGTTGCAGTGAATCAAGGGTACCATTTTAATTGTTCCTGCGTGGCCCATTCACAATGGATCGGCAGTTCGTAGCCGGTAGTCGGGTAGTTTGCGAAATACCGAACTATAATGATTTAGATGTTTGCCTTTGACACTGCTGGAGTAAAGAGTGTTTTGGCTGTATGAGGTGGATGCGGGGTTGATTTCCTAAGAATAATATTTAAATATAGTAGTGGGTTCAATTCCCACTCACGAAAATAAATGATTGCTTTGCAGGCAAAGGTTCATTCAATTTGTAATGTCTCATAAATTGGACGACGCATGAGAAGCGCAGTGTCTTAGCCTAGGTTTCTTCTGCCTGCTGTACTATATATGAGACACAACATGAGTCTTTAAAAATTATGTTTGACTCATATGGAACTAGAAGCGAATATCAACACCTTTGCCATAATGTACCAGAGCGAGGAAATGATTAATACCCCCGAGTTGAAATTGAACCTATAACCGTCGCGCTTACAATCCGACGCTTTACCCACTGCACAAAAACAGCTTCACACAATACATTTTAATAGAGTTTTTGTAGGAAACACTCCATGGCACCGCACGATGGTCTCAATTAAAATCTTCACAAGTAAAATCTTCAAACAATAAAATTATACAATCTAAAATAATTTTATCTCATAATATTTTATACCCATATGTGCATATATGTCGTGGTGGCCGGTGGGATCAAAGCCAACTAGACCCGTAATGCTATAATAAAAGGTTAGCAGAAAACCAAAATTTAATTTCATGGAAACTACATCGAATAAGGGGGAAATTAGCTAACAATGTATTTTCACGTGTCCTTGAATTATTTATACTGGATAAGTCTTTTAATTTTGTAGGTTCAAAACGTTTTTATTAAAATAAATTCAAACTATTATACAAAACTTGGTAACCTTCACTCTATATTCCACATATAAGTAAGCAGAGGGAACTTAGTGCTAAGATACTCCACGCCCATTTTCCATTCAAATTTGATGACAATGTGTGTGGAGCGGCGGAATTCATTGCTGCGCTTTACCTCGTTTAAAAAAATGAAAACCGTAATAAAATGAAAATATGAAAAAATAAGTCCCCACGTAGTGAACCACGTAGCGTGCCCCTGCGTCCCGACGGCCTTTCTTGAAACAGACATTAAAAAATCTAATTTCTAAAACTAATCACTATACATTTATAAGTAATTATTTCATAATTTCGACAAGGCGTGGGCTCCACAGTGGGCGGCCGCTATCTTGCGGATATAACATTTGTGTAATACTCATTGTTAATACAAACAAACTTTCTAATTTACCTAAAAAAGGAACTTATTAAAAATGTCATCGTCAAACTTTTAAGAGGAAGGTGGGTGTTGTTGCGTTAGATTATTTTTAGCTAGCTTAGTGATTATAATGGAATTAAATGACATAATTTCACGCTGTACTGAGAACCCTCCCGCATGTAGCAGGGTAGGCGAAGGGAACCTAATGTTTGTAGTTCGATACGATGTAGAATTTTGTTAACTTTCGTCTTCTAATAACATTATTATTTTAAACACAATATTCAACCAATTCTTTAAAACACTTATTTTGTAGAAATATTGCCGAATACATTTTATAGTGATACATATACGAGTATACCTTTTTTATTTATAAACCGATTGAATATTTCATTTCCTCGGGTGGGGATCGAACATACAACCAGTCGTGCTTAGTGCCCCTGCGCCACGACGGGGCTCATCCAGCACTATATATGTTTGTGTTAAAAAGGTTCTGATATGATACACGGCGCGGTCGGCAGCGGTCTTTGCGGCGATACGCTTTGCAAACTTACATCATACTCATGGGCCATAGCTGGTCGAGTTCATAATAATTACAATATTAATTTATCGTCGCTGTGGTGGAGCGCCTGACTGGTAATACGATGGTTGTGGGTTCAATTTCCATTCGAGGTTATGGATTAATTTCGTTTTCGTCAATCCTGAAACAAGACAAAAGCGCGGCGTTGAATTTCACCAACGTGAATTAACGTGAGTAACCTGGTAAAACCAGACTCTGTTCTCCAGTTTCCGTTTGAGAGATTTTGGAGACATAGCTTGTTAAGTTTAAAGTGGCGGAACTGAACACCGCATTTGATCTTGTTACCAGATATTTCACCAAAATTCATTTCACCAATTGGGAATTGAACCCATGACTGTTACAGTCGAAACTGAGCCACTGCGCCGCGAAGTCCTCTAAAATCCATTACAATAACTTTAAAAGTACAAAAAATAACTTAATATTAACTGTTGTTCGTAAATAACAAAAGTTTAAATTTTTATTTGTATTATCTTTATAAAGTAAAGAGAACAACGAAATAGGTTTGAGCGTAAGGAAGCTCCAGTTGTAGTAATGTATGCGTTTTGCTTTGAACAAAGCTGCTTATAGGGTGTACGTGCAATGTGGGTTTTGTGGATATTATATTATTTAAAAATAGCTTCCTTTAATATTTATAAATTTAGACCGTTATATTTCAAAAATATATATAAAATATTTGTTCTAGCTTTACGCAGTTTGCACATTACAAAGTAGGCAGAGGAAAGCTGGGAATTTAATGTTAATGTTGTGTTACACTCCGCTCCCAATAAGACACTTCCGTTCTCCACTTTCCGCAAATTCTAGAGGCATTGTGTGTTGAATAGGGAAAATCGTCGCCGCAATTTGCTTAGTACCGGAGCGAGGAAATCAAAATATTATACTGTCTGTACTGTCAACTAGGTTAAGAGAGAGAAAAATAAAAGTAAATTTACTATAATGCATATCATCTCTAAGAACTACATCCCAGAGTCACCCTACCAAAGGCCCCCCGCCACCAAGTCACATAAAACTTGCACTATAATGCAAAGTTTGGCAACTAACTAAACGCGACAATAACACGGGATGAGCCACCAGAGATGGCACGAGCTAATGAATACCCAAAAATTATATCGTATAATAACTTAAAATGGTATTTAATTTTAGGATAGCTGGCTTTATATACGAGGCCAATTGTGCCGTGCCCCTGCGGCACGTAGTATGACTAACCGCGACTGGTCGTGGATTCGATCCCCATTCGAGGAAATGTAATATTTATTTCAAATCTACATTTCTATTTCTTCGCTATGGTGTCGAGGCAAAGGGCGGCGTTGAGTTCCACCACTCAACACGCAATGTCTCCAAAATGGGGAACGGAGTGTCTTAACACTAGGTTCCCTTTGCTTACACTACTATGTGCGGGATATAGCGTGAAGCAGATTTATTTAGTTTAACTTGCGCTGTAGATAGCGCTACTCATATAGAGTTTTTTAACGCCATCTATTTATAAATAATCGAACTACTTAGTCATAATTCTATGAGTCAATATCAGTTTCAATATTCTTTTAATAGATGGCAAGCTTGTCCAATATTGCAATTTTCAAGAAAAAAAAAACAATAATTAGGCAATCAACAATTACAAGTAATATCGTAAAATTTTAATTTAAATTTTAATTAAATTCTAGATTACTAAGACACCCCATTGACGCACAGTCATTGTACTCGTATATAGTTGTAGTACATACATAAATAGCACGACTCTAAAGTTAAATGTTATAACTGCAGATATTATTTTTCCCACATAAAAAGAAATCTTCAATTAATGTTCCCATCTCAAACATAAAATTGAGTAAATCTTCTCAAAAATACGTATAAATATGAATTTACAGCGCCTCCGTTGAATAAAAAAATGCAAAACGATCGTAAATGTATACAGCCTCTCTCTTAGGAGTTTAATATGTACTTCAACGTTATTGTAGCGTGCCCTCGACAGGAATTGAACCTTATACCTATTGGAATAGAGGTGAAAGCATTTCATTAGAATACAAAATTGTCAGGCATTAAGACCGAGTTTATGGTTATTATAGAATTTTTCGCTTTTAATTTTTGATTTATGAACAATTGTTTCGTCATTGCGGTTCAGTACACTAGTATTTTTTTCTCTACGCCATCTTCATCTAAATGTCCCCGTCAATTGAATTGAATTGACTTGAAAATAAATCAGATATAAATTCAATTATATCTGATTGATGATATATATCTTTAAAATTTCCTGTATATAGTAGGAGATGCAGAGGGATATTATTCAGAAATTGTTACGCATACATCGCCTAATTTAGAAAAAATTGCGCATGGTGAAAGATATGAAACTCAACGTCGTGCATTGTCTTGTTACCCAAACGAGATATTGAATGTACGTAATTTCCCTCAAGTCAGAAACGAATCTACCACCGTTAGTTTTACAGTCAGTCACTTTACCGCTGCTCTACTACAGCCACTATAGAGAGACTAATTTTAATATTATCACTGTCTCGGAATCGACGATTGCTTGAAGCAACGGTCTCATTGCTTTACATTCCTTTGCATATATTTTATATACATACATTTATGCAAGGACTTAGGGTCCGGGTGGTTCGAGCCCACTTCAGAAGTCTTGTGCCCACCCTAGAAATTTTACTAGCAATATCGAACCCTGAAAAATTAAAAACATACCTTTACACGAACAGATGTGTTTAAAGCTAACTTGGCCTCCCCTCTAGATACGGCCATGCATATATGTTTCTATTTTATCATATTATACATATATTTATTATTAATTCTATTCCCTCGAATGGAGATTGAACCTACAACTATCTCGTATATAAGAGCATTTAGGCAATTAATAGTAGAAAACTAGTGCTAAGTCACTCCGTACCTACTTTTCATTACAAATTTTGGATATCTTGTATGTTCTGTTGCGTGATAATCGAACCCAGAACTGTCGCGTGATCAGACAGACGCTTTCTCACGATTTAATACTTACAATTTAAAGCTATACTAAAACTGATCTTAACAAACTCCTATTAAAAGGTCAATATTACCACTTTATAGAAGAAGTTAAGGAATAAATCACATATAATGGTTACCATTTTGACAAATTAATATTTATACTTAGACTTTTGACTTGAATAGCAATTTTTTATATTAATATTTGTTATGTATGTTATTCTGTTTGCTTTTTTTGGAAACCAAGTAATTTTTTATAGTAATTCTAAACTATCTACGTTGAGATGCTCCACTGCGGAGAGTGGGAAATGGAATTGTCTTGTCTTAATGGTAACGAAGTGTCTGAACAGTAAGTAGGTATGTGGGATATAACGTGAAGTTAAAAAGATAAAGAGAGAATACGTGTAAAGTGGCGGTACCAAATGCGAAAATGAAAAATAATCTCCCTCAGTGGAAACTGAACCCACAACTTTCGCGCTAACAGCCGCTGTGTCATTATAAAATATCTTTCTTTTAAGAAAAATGTTTCGAAGTGATATTCTAATTTCCATACACACGAAGGGAAGCCACGCGCTAAACCTAGTACGTAAGTGTATATCTGTATCGAATCGCATCGATTGTCGTGAATTGTCCGTAAATGGCGCGACTTAGGGCCAATCTTCTGTACTAATACTTAAGCAGGGTGAGTAGCGTCAGCAGAAAAATTAAGCTTTTAATAAAAAATATATATAGTAGTAATTTTTACCAACATACCGCCATTATTCCAGGCCCTTTGCTATAATAATAGAAAAAATAAAATTAATTAATGACGATTTTAGTTAATTTAGTTTCTGCCAATAAAGCTTAGTATAAAAGTAATAAACAACAACTGCTAACAAAGCAAAGGGCAACGTTGGGTTCTGCCACTCAACACACATTGCCTCGATAATTTGGCGGAAAGGGCGGAACGGAATGTCTTAACACAAGTTAAAATCTGCTCATCCTGCTGCGTGATAATAATGAATTCGAATGATTTTTTTATTACTTCACACTGGGAACAACACTAAACATGGTATTAGGTTCCATTACCTAACAACAAATTCACAGCAAATTCACAGCAAATTCAGGCAAATACTAGCAAAAAATAAAAAAAAACAAAACATACTAATATATTCAACCGCTTCACATGCTAACGCTACCGAGTAAACCGGCTCAAGATATTTCGCCCATTAAAGCTTCGGAAAGTGGGCTCCGACCCTGGAATTTTACTAACACCCCCTCGCTACCAGATTAAACTGTTTTTGAAACTTCAATTACATTTTGGTTAATATTGTTTCGAGTGTTAATCTCCTTGATTTTGGTATTTTAGTGTTTTGTTTTATTAAAGGGAGGAGAGAAGATATTGTACATTCAAAATTATAATTGGAGTGGCAGTGTAACTTATATATTGCTTTATTACATTAGACAGAGAGTACGGAATACGGAGAGTCGAAACAAAATAATGTACTGTAAAGTTTCATCTTCACCGTACGGTAGATTTTGTGTGAGAGATAAAAATCATCTATCCATTATATGTTTAATTTTTTTATAACGACAATATTTCACGTAATCTTTCGACTCATCTTTCCTGGAAATCCGTTAAAATTTTCCAAAATTCTATTTTTAGCGCTCACCTACGTACGCTGACCTACCTGGAAAATTTCATGACTCAAGTTTTCTTTAGGTATGTCAGTCATCTTACAGAAAATGAATACAAATTCAATAGTTACACGATGCTAAGAAATAGTTGTCTATATTATAAACTCTTCCCTTGTAGGATCATTTGTTCGTAGGTTCTTCGGGAAGTGCAGAAGAGCACTAATAGATGATTTTCTTAATCTATACGAAAATGGAAAAGGTTAAGATTTTCCGCTTTGCAGTTAATACAGAATTTCGGGCTATAACTAGCTGTTACATAAAGTTATGTCAAACCCAATAGAAATATAAAAAAAATATGTTAAAAAACAGTAAATTACGAGATAAAAATGTAAGTCATTTACCAGAAGGGAATTTAAATTATATATATAAACGGACCTCCGATCTGGTGTTTGTTTAGGACCGTTTAATGTAGGTCAGGTAATTACTTATGAGGAAGGAATTTCCTCTACTGGAAAAATTTGTAGCGGTCCTGGATACTAGTGTTTTGACCTGATTTCGTTTATGCTTTTGGTGATATAAATAACACTTTTTCCTTTTAGCTTCACGCTTTATCCATCTGGGGTAGCCAGAGAAAACGGAGACTTACGTCTCTACGTCTTGCATCTCAAAACTATTGAACTACAAATTACTTCCAAGAGTTAGACCTGAACCGACCCGTAAGACCTGTTTTGTTTTTCATTGTTATAATTAATTAAAATAATTCATAATTGGTAGTAGTAATTGGTTTTTGTTTGTATTAACTAATAAAGTAAGCCTAAATAAATAGACCTTGTACTTTTATGGAGCAATATTTAAAACTTGTACATTATTTATTACATTATAAATATTTGTTAACTATTGTTTTCACTAACTTTAATTTCCTGTTTTTTAGCGACTCGCTAAACATTGGTTGTACATTAAATTTCTTCAGTGTCTAGAGGCTAGAGAGAACCTTTAAATTTATTTAATTTAAATTTATATTTTCACTTCCTTTCTCTGGCGTCGAGGCAAAGCGCGGCGTTGAGTTCCGTCACTCAACACTCAATGCTGGAGGTATTCGATGGAAAGTGGGTAATTTTCATTTCCTTACCCTGATGACAAGACCAATAGCTGGGTCGCTTGGTCCGCCACTTAACGAGCAATGTCTTAAAAATTTGGTGGCTCGAGGAGAACGGAGCGCCTTAATATTTAGTTCCCTCTGCCTTCCCTACGATATGCTACAATGTGAAGTTAATAAAATAAAGAAAATTAAATAGATCTCATAAAACAAATGAAAACTGTAACAGAGCAACCCTTCCGCAGTAATTAACGGCGAATGAAGCAAAAAAATCTCATGATTGATGTTACGAGTTGACGGGACCATCCAATATATTTTTACTTTTTAAATTTCGTTTATATTTGTAATTTAACCTATTATGGAGATGTAGGTTATTTTTACATAAGAAAATTATTAAATAGAGGGGTTAATTAGGTCGTCGTGACGCAGCAGCACAGCGTCGTACAGTAAACGTGACTATTGCAGGTTCGATTCCCACTCGAGGGAATAAATGTCACCACCTAACATGTATTGTCTCAAATTGAACCAAAGTGGGAAACGGAGTGTCTTAACACAAGGTTATCTTAGTTATTTTAGATTTATTATGCGGATGCAGTGTGAAACTATAAAAAATATAATAAAACTAAAGGCATAATCCAAAGTTTAATCGATAACATAGAAATTTACATACAAACAGGCACGGTGTTAAGTTCCGCCGAGCTCAACATGCAGTGCACAGTTTGATATTGAAAAAAAAAGCAATACGAATATATTTCAAAAAGATATCTACAAACAAAGCCTTAAAAGAAATATATAAGACTGTAAAAACGTTATTGCCAATATTTTTGAACGTTGTTGAATGAAAAATTGCAAGCTATGATTAATGTGGGGTGAATTGAGACGGGTATAACGTATCCTGTGGAGTTGTACCGGCACAGCAAGCAGTATAGTATTTTACTTCGTTTTATAGTAAATTGAGACTATCGTAGTATAGTGTTTGAATCCAATAGTGCGATTTTATTTATTTATTTAGCTTAGCTTCACGCGTATCCCGTACATAGCAAGTAAGTAGAGGAAAACTGGGAACTTCGTTACCATCAAGACATTTCCGTTATTAACACACTTTTCGTGGTATTCTCGAGGCATTTCCTATTGAGATTTGAAATATTTATTTTAAATTTATATTTCTATTTTTGCGCTCTGGTGTCGAGGCAAAGGGCAGCGTTGAGTTCCGCCACTCAATAATAAAATATACATATATCTAGCCTGAGTAAATAGAGAAACATTTGGATTTCAAAAACGAATATTTCGTATGAAATATGAATAAAACCGGCGACCGGTAAAGGCGGCGGATGGTGTGGGTTCAACTTCCTATCGACGGAATGAATTATTTTCATTTTCTCTCTCTAGCAATGTGTTGAAGCGCGATGTTAAATTCCTTCATTCACGATAGTGTTAATCACTCAATATGTTTTGAAAATTGGGCCGTGCGTGTGTGGGGAGCGGATAATCTTTATACTAGGTTCCCTTTGTGATCTCTCTACCCTCCTATATACAGCGTAAAACTAAAAAAAATAAGCCCCCCGAAAACAAATACCCTGTTTTTCTTTGTAAACAAAATTAACAAATATAAAAAACAATATTTGATATAATTCCGAAATGAAACTAACTATATCAAATATTTGTAGGTTTAATAAAATCTTCATTGAATCTAGTCACTCAATCGTACTACTTATTGTGTCGAACAAAATATTGCCATAACTCTCTATAGGGTTGTCAAATATTAGATTTTTGGATATTTTCTCTCAGTTTTTTTGATATACTCAGTTGATATATATCAACTTCAACATTAATACTATATTTATTCTGAAATTTAATGTGAATTAGGAAGTGAATTTATTTATGTTTAAACTTGTCGTCACCCAAAACTCTATTTGGATGGACTCTAATAATGGAAGATTCCATTTATACCGTTACCGTAGGATGGAAGAACTCTATTCAATTCTTTAAAACCTTTTCTATTAGATTATAGGAATTTCCCTCGTTAAAAACAATCAACAAGGGATTTCTCGACTTTCCTATGATAAGGGAAAAACAGGATTTTTAATATTACCTCTTAAAATCAAACAAATACATTTGCGAGCGACTATTAGTAAAAAAATAAAAATTAAAACCACAAATAAACCAACAAATATATTATTATATAGCATCAACCCTGAGTGAAGGCGTCAAAGCCGTAACAATTGTCTCTCACAAATATTATTATTACATTGCTTCTGTTTTTGTTCTATTCTTTCTCTCACAGCGAATAGAAAACGTTGTCCCAGTCATATAGAAAATATGTGTTATTAAATAAATACAATAAATACTTGTATTATTAATAAAAACCAGTATCATATCAAAATTTTTATAGGCCTTCGTAGAACAGCGTCTGACTGTGAACGCGAGCGTTTTGGGTTTGATACGCACTTGGGTAAGAGACTTATTAGCATTTCCTTTTCCTGGTGAGAAGGCAGAGCACGGTGTTGGTTTCCGCCACTCTATGTGACTCGAAAATTATTCGGCATGGGAGGAATGGAGTGTCTTAAAAAGGAATCTAGTGTTAGGATACTCCATTTAAGACCAAATTAGGAAAAAAATGCGCTGCATCCCGCATGTAAAGTATACTTAAAAAGAAATTATTGATCGAGATTGTAGCGCGGACAACAAAAAAGGTCACGTTAAAATCCAATTAGCAAATGGCGATGGGAGGGCTTTTTCTTTACGTTTTTAGCTTTAAGGCTTCAACGCTAAATTTGTGATTCGTTGAATGAAATATTTAAACAGAATTCAACTTGGTTTCACTTTTTTGGGATAAAAAGGCGGAGATTGAATTGAAATTTTGGATTTTTTTACTGTTTTTGGTGTAGATTTTATATTTCGCATATATTCCGCATCCGGTAGGCGGAAGGAACCTAGTGTCAAGAAACTACAAGCTGTGCAATTTTCAAGACGTTACTTGTTAAGTGACGGAATTCGATACCGCGCTTTGCCTTGTTATATCAGAGCGAAAAATATAATGCAATGCCTCGAGCGGCGGAAAGTGGGGAACGCCGTGTGTTAACATCAGGCTCCCTCTGCCTGTCATTCTATATGCGAAATAAGAAAAAATTAAAGTTATTAAAAGTTGTCACATATCCTTTATTCTTCCTATGGATTTCTTTTATGGACTATCTAAGACAAACATGATTTTCAATTAAAAGTAATGTTTCCGAGATTCATGCGTTTATTCAAACTCTCCACCTTTACAACATTAGTATAGTATAGATATATGCACTATGTCTAATAAACAATATTAATATGTGTCTATCCGTTAATTTCCACCCTTTTTGTCGTATGTAATTACAGCACCCTCTTCAAGGGATAACATTATGGTTTTTCTGCCCCATTCAAACGTGTTTAATAGCCTTAGTATGGGAAAATGTGACTTTTCAGTTTTCACATTATGCCTTAGTTTATGCACGATTAGTTTTCTATAATCCTTTTTTTCGCTCCGTCTATATAAGCTTATTTGAGCTAAATTCTTTATTCTGAATGTTAGGTTGAGGAGAACTTAGACTCAAGACACTTCGTTCACGCGTTCAGCGGAAAGCTCATAATAAATGACTGAAATGAAATGACCGAATGGCGTAGGAATGTAGAGCTGGAACTTTATCTTCTTTATTCTTAGTAGAAAGAGAAAAATGAAAAAAAATCATTCTTTCGAGTGGGAACCGAACCACCAACCGTCGTGTTAATAGACGACGCTCTACGCCACTACAAAACACAAAACGGAGATTTATATCACCAAAGTTATCCATCCCAGAGGGATTTAAAATTTAGATATAGATTACTATTAAATTTGACATCACCAAAACATTATAATGGCAATGATATACATCGTAATACAACTTGTTTGTTCAAATTAACTATTCATAATGTGTCATTACATGTAATGAATAATAGATTAGCGTTGACGTTATATGTTCAGTTGTGAGCCTGGTTCACACAGACGCTGATAGGCGTCTTTATGTAGATCTGGCTTTATATCAGTTACGGAGAGAGATAACTCACTATTGTTTTTTTTATTATTTAACATTTATATCATAGCATTCTTTTTTAGATATTAGCGGAAAATAAAACATAAAAACACTAAAGTAAAGATATAAGGCCGCTATGCTAAAATGAGACTGTCACGTGTAGTGGACGATAATCTCTACCGATTGAACTCAAAATTGTAAAAGGTGAATGGAGAACGTGAGACGAGTTTGATTGTTTTAGGTTGGTGTACAATATCAAGAAATAGGCAAGAGTGGAAAAACTGGAGATAAGCCTTTGCCCATGAATGAAAAAGTACAGGCTAGTATAATATTATAATAATAAGCGCAACTTAACGCCAGTTATTTGAGACCAGGCATAGCGCAGGAACACAAGCGTGTGACTGTAAGCGCGACAGTTCCTAAAACGTCTAAAAATCAGCGTCTCGTCTCCTTACCAGAGCAAAGAAATTAATAAAATTTATTCTCTCGAAAGGGAAATATAAACTACCAACAAAAACTTTTAAAGCTTAATTAAATTTCTTAAAATATGTCACTGTCTCTAATGTAGAATACATTAAAAAGTAAAAAACACTTAACACTAAATCCTTCCCTACTCTCCCAACAAAATCTAAATAATATGAGAACATAAACATGTAATTAATCGTCTAACTCGCCGACATCTAATTACAAGACCAGCTACTCAGCTTAACCGAGACAGGCGTCAGGAAGTACTTTAGTTCTTAGTTCTGACTAGCGTCATAACGAGGTGATGTCGCTTAGAACATGTTGCAGCTACACTCAGAGACACTGATATGTTAAGTTATATTAAAATGTCAAAAGTGAATTGCTTCACGCTGAAGGAATGTAATATTACGACATTCCACACATAATACATAAAACAATTATTATCTTTAGCAGAGAAGCCAAAAATGGAGCGCCAAACGACCTTCGTCGGTCAACCGGGAGCTCCCTCTGAATCTCTTACCACTCCCTCTTACTTCATAAATCTCCTCTGACATACTTTTGTCACTCATTTTCTCATACAATAATATATTATAAAACACGTATTACCTCTATAAATACTTTAATGATAATTACACAAAATTAACAATTAATTATTTATTTCACCGCAACCCGAATGTATGGGGGTTGATTAAATGCTTTTTCTATGGCGAGTCAATTAAATTGCTACGTTTGCCTTCGGGGAGTGTGGAGCCCAAGTGATAGGACTTAGTTAGCTTCTTCCCGCTCTCATATGCTAAGTGACACAGGTAACTCTGACTGCAGGTACAGTGTTACAATTACAGTATGTAATATCATCTAGAGTCTTCCTTCAGAAATGGATTTCTGGTGGGTTTTTTTTTCAATTTGAACCAGCAGTTCGTAATATTAGCGAGCTCAATCAAACAAACTCTATAAATATTGTATTAAACCGTCACGTTTACAGATGCTTTACCGTAGAGCTCCGGCGGCCTCACAAATTAGTAATATTTTTTATGTTTTTTTTTCGTAAAGTAGAAACATTATTCTCCACAAAATTAATATTATTATGTATTTATGTACCTTCCATCTTAGTATATAATTTAATACAACTCCTCAAATAGGACAAAAAGTATCTTATTATCGCTATAAGCTTATATATTAGAGACTGTAATTGATTATGAAATTTTAATGGTTAGTTGTGGAACTCCCAATCACTTAGCATTGTGTTTGTAAACTGCTATACTCTATCTAATGTGAATAATAAAACTTATATTAATTCTTTATGGTCATTTTCTCGTTTCTCATTTATTTTAATCACTACACATAGTGACGCATCTCTCTGTTCGCTACAATTTTTGAACTACAGAAATACATCTGAATTTGGCCGACAAATCACAGTGAAACATTTTACTTTATAAGTGATAGTTGCGGGTTTGATTTTCGTTCAAGAGAATAATTCAATTATTTTAATTTTCCCCTCTTCATTGTTTTGACATTTGAAAAAAAGAAATATTCACTAGATTCTTTTGTATTCTATATCCTGTGAAAAAAGGGACATGCGTAAATTATTTTATAATAGAAATAAATAGTCGAGGCCATCAGGGCACAGCTGTAGAGTGTGTAATCGTAAAAGCTTAGATTTTAGGTTCAATTCCCCTTCAAGGGACAATTCAAGGAAATTATATTGCATTTCTCGCTATATACGGATTAATGGTGACCATGTCGTAACTGCATCATATATTTTCTATACATGTATTTATATATATATAGAAACAGTAGGCACATACACAATAAACACCCGTCTGTTTGTTGATTGAATTTTTAATATTTAATGTATTCCCAATAGTATGTGATTTACTGAATGAATGGTTTCATCTATATATAATAGTACCTTTGGGCTTTTAGTACCAGTTTCTATAAATAGGTATTGAATTGTTCCAAATATAGCCTTCGTGTAAATTGTACATATCTATATTTGATTCTATAGTGGCTTCCATTAATAATATAAATAGGATTCATATTAAATAACATAGTAATTAACATTCATTCAATACAAACAAACCAATGCCGCGAAATTAATATTATAAAGATAAATAATTTTTAAATTGTCTACACCTACAGAGTGTAAAACGTAAGTAAAGTAAGTCATGTCAGTCAAAAAGTAAAAATCATACCAATCAGTCGCATTAATTCACGGGTTTTATTNAACTTATATTAATTCTTTATGGTCATTTTCTCGTTTCTCATTTATTTTAATCACTACACATAGTGACTAATCTCTCTGTTCACTACAATTTTTGCACTACAGAAATATATCTAAATTATTTTATAATTGAAATAAATAGTCGAGGCTATCATGGCACAGCTGTAGAGTGTGTGATCGTAAAAGCTTGGGTTTTGGGCTCAACTCCCATTCAAGGGACAATTCAAGGAAATTATATTGCATGGGTCGCTATATACGGATCAACGGTGACCTAACTGCACCATATGTTTTTTATACATGTATATGTATATATATATATAGAAATGTATATGTATATATATATAAACAGTAGGCACATACACAACAAACACCCGTCTGTTTGTTGATTGAATTTTTAATATTTAATGTATTCCCAATAGTATGTGATTTACTGAATGAATGGTTTCATCTATATATAATAGTACCTTTGGGCTTTTAGTACCAGTTTCTATAAATAGGTATTGAATTGTTCCAAATATAGCCTTCGTGTAAATTGTACATATCTATATTTGATTCTATAGTGGCTTCCATTAATAATATAAATAGGATTCATATTAAATAACATAGTAATTAACATTCATTCAATACAAACAAACCAATGCCGCGAAATTAATATTATAAAGATAAATAATTTTTAAATTGTCTACACCTACAGAGTGTAAAACGTAAGTAAAGTAAGTCATGTCAGTCAAAAAGTAAAAATCATACCAATCAGTCGCATTAATTCACGGGTTTTATTTTATATATATTTTTTTTAAACTTAAAGCTTTAAGCGAAGCTCGACTGACCAATTAAAAATAAATTACGTACTACTAAAGTAGGTTTAGGGCTGTTACATAGAAATTGTGTTTTTGGCAAACGTATCAAAATTTGAGTAGCGGTTTTGAAACCTGCCTCTTGGAATTCGATCAAGAGGCGCGGTTTTGATTCCCTCTTTCAACCTCTTTCATAAAGCGTGGTGTTGAGTTCTGTCACCCAACACGCACTACTCCGGTGGAGTGGGGAACGGAAGTGTCTTAATGTTAAAATATCTTAACACTAGCTTCTCAGGTTCCCTCTGCAAAGAAAACAAATCTATACAAGGCTTGATCATATTCAAAGTGTGCCACTGAACTGTATGGTAGTTAAATAAAACTGCATTTTTATACACACTACACAGCCCTACCGATAGCTAGAGCTACAGAATATTCAACGTAAAATATGCCGTTATGAAATTCTCACGTCCTGATTTTAAAAGATCCCTATGATTTATATATGTGTGTATGTATATTATACATTATAGTTCTGTAGAAAAGTGACCGAGTTTTTCACTGTGATTATGAGTTTGATTCCTTCTTGGTGCGATTTAAAGGGGACGTTTATTTAATAAATAATATTTCAAATTTGGCTGGAAACGGAGTGTTTTTGTACTAGGTTCTGTCTGTGCAACATGCTATAGTGACAAGCTTTTATAGTTCAAAAGTTTTTTATTTTCTTTTCAATATTTTCAACAATTTACATATTAGGTTCCCTCTCCATACCCTAGCAGGGTATTTGGGATGTTATGAAGCTGAAAAAAATATACATATTTTGATAAGTAGATAAATTTCCACTAAAAATATAAGGACTCCGTGGCGCAACGGTAGCGCGTCTGACTCCAGATCAGAAGGTTGCGTGTTCAAATCACGTCGGGGTCATCATCACTTTTTTATTTGATTATTATTATTTATATTTATTTTTGCTTAATTGCAATTGATATGTAATTGTTTTCATTTAATTATCTTTTATTGACGATATTATTGATGTTGGTTTTATATTTTGCTGTAGTTTTTGTTATTTTTTGATCAGGGTTTGTTTTTCATTATTTATCTTCACTAGAGGACTATTTAAAAGTATGTATTGTTAAACACACAACACAGTACACTGTGTGTAATTTTGAATTTGAATTTGAATTTATGATAATCAGCCTGTCTTCGCCCACACCTGGACTTCGCCCTCTAGTGGCATGCCTCTAAGCTCGATCTTCAGCTCTTCATTCTCCAACCATTGTTAACCACTTTGCCACGTATTAAATGTAAGTAGATTGAAAATCCACCCTTTACCGGTCGTGGCGTACAGCCATGATCGTGCTTTATATTCATTTCCTGGCTCTAGTGATGAGGCATACAACGGTAGAGTTCCGCCACTCAACGCGCAATGCCTCCAGAATTCCGTAAGTGTCTTAAAAACTAGTTCCTTTAAGTTCGTTTCAAGACAATAGTCCTAAAATAAAGTATTTCTGTGATAATTTTTCTACAAATTCTATTCTTTAATAATATAAAAGTAACAATTCAGTGGAGCTAAGCCAGTGGATGAAATCTGTACGCGGCAAATGAGAGTTTCATGAGAAGACCTGTGTGTCAGGCGCTGGGTGAATGTGGATGGAAGGTTCTTAAAATGAATGGTTCTTTTTATTTGGTTATTTTGAGACAGATTTAGTGATGCATCACAGTTTCACGATTTTGTCTCCATAGTAGGGTTCCTTATTTTCCGTCGAATTCTGGAGTATTGCGTGTTGAGTGGCTAAACCCAACGCCGGGCTAACGAAAAATTGAAAATTAAATATTGAATAAAAAACATTATTTATTTAACAGACAAGTGATACTAAAATCAAAATAATAATTTAATGAAATTGCAAACTAGTTAAGTAGGTATTAGATGCACTAAATAAACGATTGTAATATGGGAACTTAAATATAATTTTTCCAACGAGTTAGATAGTGTGCCCTGTCCAACCTGCTTCCATCAAGTGTGATCCCTTATTTAAATATTCTATATATTATAATTTAACAATTTCATGAACAACAATCACTAAAAAGGAAAGCTGTTTCCATATTTCATTCTTTTATTCTCGCTGTGACCGCGAGGAAGCATTATTAAAACATTAGTAGCAAGAAAAATGTATTTGTGACTCGAGTAGAGATGTTTACACATTCACATTTAGCGACTTATTTGTTCTTATCTTTTTTACAAAAGTAATCATAGCGCAGGACAGGTAGCGGGTTCGATTCCCATTTAGTAAAATAAAATATTTAATATTTTCATTTTCTCGCTCTAATAACGAGGAAAAGCGCCGCGTTAAGTTCCGCCTCTCAATACGCAACGCCTGTAGAATCCGGCTGGAAGTGAAAAGCGGAAGTGTCTTAAAATAAGCCTCATTCTGTCTACGCTAAACTATATATGTTACGTGCGGGATACAGCGTAAAGCTGAAAAAGACTAAAATAAACCACATATCAATTTTTTGTCCTTTTTGTTAATTTTCATTAAGCATACTAAGTACGAGTACAATTTATACTAATAGTTTAACACTGTGGGATTTACCGCGTAGTCTTAAACTACGAGATTTTTACGCTTTAGCTTAAAACAAAAAATATAATAATACGGGTATATTAATTATTAGTAAAAATATTAATTTCAATATGAAAATATGTTCCATTTCATACAAAACGCGTACGTAGTTGAGATAGCAGCAATCAGTAGGATCGCGTCGCATCTGATAAACGGTATTGCCTTCGAAAATGAGTAGCTTCATCGTCCCAATGTGGATAGATGCGATAAAAGTTATATTTTATGATCATAAATGAAAAATATAGGCTATCGTGGCACGCATCTAAATGTGATGGCTGTAGGTTCGATTTCCATTCAACCATGCCATGGGGGTATACACAGAAAATCTTATGTAAAGGCATTCTGTTCTCCGCTTTCTGTCCAAATTCGAGACATTATTGATTGGTGGAACTCAACGACGCATTTTGTCTTACCAGAGTACCGTGAGGATTGAACTCACAATAATCGCGCCATCCAAGCATCACATTTAAACATTGATTCTTCAATCAAAAACAATGAAATTCAATTTAAACAAAAACAATTTTCAAAACAAAGTCATCTAAAGTTCCACTCTATATATTCCTAGGTCGAAATTTAAGGGCCAATAAAAGGAAGTCGCGCGTGTAACATCCCTACGCCCAGCCGCCTGGAATAACTGCTATGCACTTCACTAGCATCGGGTTATTGAAAATTTAGATGTTTTTTTTCTATCATGTAGTAGTGTTTAAGGGGAATGAACTATTGTTATTTCCTTTTGATTGAGCTTCGCCTCTTAACACACAATGTCTCGAAAATTGAATGGAGTGTTGTCCACACGCTGAAGATGAATAGTATAATTAGTATAAATGAATTATACAAAGTTGACTTTCAAATAAATAATTAAGAGAGGATTTCATGAAATTCCCATGGAAACGAGAAATAACGAGATAATCTATTTCACGCTGATAACCTATTTCTACTCCAAGCTGACAAAGTTGCGGGCAACGACTAGCCTGAAGTAAGAAAGTAATTTCCAAGTAGCAAGATTTGAAGCCACTACCTTTATTAAAAGCTAATCGAAGTCACCGCCAAATACTAGTGTCAATAAAGCAGCAAGCTCGTGACAATATCCGGCGGAAGTCCGATATAGCGATGTCCGATACACCACATCCGGTAGACTAAGTCATACGCTACGCCATCGCCGTAGCTTTCACATACATGCAGTCTAATGTATGCGGCCCAATGTGGTTATGGGTTCGATTCCCAATGTGGGAATATTTATATTTCAATTTCCTCTTCCCTTTACTTTTGTCCTTAGATAAATGGCGGGATTGACTTAGGTTACTTGATAGTCACCGTCTTATACAAAACTAGTCGTCGCATCGTCCGCTATTATGTTTGCATAGACTAAGACGTGAAAATCCCTTTGGAACGTCTTACCACATACACAATACTTCCCGTGTACCTACGGTTGTTTATTTATAAATATTTTCTTTCACAGAAAATAAAACCACTTAAAACTCATGTTTGTAGTTTGTAGGCTTTACGTGTTAAGTGGCAAAACTCAACGCCGTGCTTTGCCTCGTTAACGAGCAAAATATTTTTTGTTTTATTATATTATCGATACTTTATTCTACTAATGTAATAAATGTGAAGTTTTGTAAAGACGAACGTTCGTTTGGACGGATTAAGATAAAACTTTACATACATACATAGCCTATATATAAAAATGACACATAGACCACAATTTATGTAAAGATTTTGTATAATTTGGTTATAATATAACAATAGGTTTAAGCAGGCAATCCCGCGCGTGTGTCACTAGTGTAAAATTTAAGTTAAGACGTCTGAACATATTAC
>JAKRZM010000349.1:0-15598 GCA_036379175.1 Heliconius cydno galanthus
GAATACTAATAAGATTTTCGGATCACGTTAAGCTTTCTCGATGACTCTGATGAATCATCTTTTTTTGTTTTATTTTTAGCTTCACGGTGTATCCCGCACAATGCTGGGTAGGCCGAGGGAACCTTGTGTTATATCACTACATTCACTACTTTTGGCCCAATTTTCGAGATATTGCAGCTGGATTAGCAGAACTTAAGACCACGCTTATTTTTCCAAATAGGAATCGAACCCACAATCATCGCCTCTACAATCACACACTTTAAAACTACGCCACGAAGGCCTTAAAATTTAAATGATCAGTTCGAAAACACTACAGAACATAAAATTTATAAGTAATGGAGGTATAAATTTAAAATGAACCTAATGAGCATAATAAATGTCTTAAGTTGATTATGGACAGGTACCACCCACAGTATATTTTTTTTTATATAATTGAGGTTTCAGAATTGCAAGATGTCATGTCATATTTCACCCCTGAATGTTTCCTAGAAAAAAATATTTAATATTTTCATTTCTTCGATACGCAAAGCCGCCGCTAAATTCAGGGGAAAGCAGAAATTGAGACCATCGTAATGAGACACTCCGTCTTCACTAGGTTCCCAGGTTCCCTCTGCCCACCCTGCTGAACCTTAACACTTACAATAAGAATATTTAACTGTAACACCTACGAAGCGTGAACGCATTACCGTTCACCTTTTGTCTCGTAATCGCTTGAATTAGTTAAAATGACAATGCTATGCGTAAATTGTAACTGTACTCTAGACTGTGTCACTGGGCCGTCGAGCATGCAGGTTTGGTATTTATTTTTTTAATCAATGCTTTTTTGTTTTTTTAGATTTCCGGAACTTAACGCCGCGGTTTAGGTCTTTACCAGAACGAATAAATGAAAATATTAGATTAGTATTAGGAATTGAACCTACCTGTAGTTAGTACCCCTGTGCCCAGTCTCAATCTTCACTTTTATTATATTAATATAGACACTGTGCTATAAAAATAGCTTTTTTCTTCATAATTAATTTAAATATATCTAATCTAATATAGATAATATTCAAATATTGTTGAGATTACGCAAAAATTAAAATAACATTTAACTTTCGTTTTTAAATTAGATCATTTATAAATATTAATATGTTATGTTGTTATACAATAAAGATTTTTTTTTATAATTCACGTGCGCCCATAAAAACTTTAAAAAAGTTTAAACCAACAAAGAAGTTAAATCAAAATAATAATAAACCTTTTAAATATTAACATTAGTAAAGTTTTTTTAGCTTCATGCATCTTGCACATAGCAGGGTAGGCAGAGGGAACCTAATATTAAAACACTCCGTTCCCATTAAGACACTTCCGTGTGGTGGCAGAACTTAACGCTCGTTCCTAGAGCGGGAAATTAAAATATTAAATATTTAATTTCTTCCATTTCATGGAAATCGAATATACAACTAGTCGCATGCTTGTGCCTCTAAGCCAAAAACTCTTAATAATTTATTTTGCATAACCCAACAGCCAATAAGAATGAATAACAAACTTTTCATATGTAAAAATGACTACAATTTTCCGTCTCCTTTATTTAATTATTAACTTCTTATATAGTTGTTAACTTTAGCACCTTTTATTATTGTATCAAAGACAAAGGATTAACTGTAAAATATGTTTATGATGAGAATTATATATCCAACATATTCAAGATTAGTTTATTTTTGACCATATTTTTTTTTTACCTGCTTGGTGTTATTTTTATTTTATTTTCATTTCCTCACTCTCCATACGCAATGGAGGTATATCTAAAATAAAATGTGGAACTGTTGTTAGTCCTGTCAGTAGAATATTCTGAGTTGTCACCAAGAATCTATTTTCGGTCATCAGTAAAGTTGAGGCCGTCGCGTCGTGGCGCAGCGGCACAAGGGTGTGACTGTAACACGACGGTTGTGGGTTCGATCCCCACTCGAGGAAGTGAAATATTTATTTACGTAGATTTTTCCATTCCTTCACACTGGTCATCACCAGTGCACGCAACGTACAAGCACGGCGTTGAGTTCTACCACTCAACACGCAATGCCTTCAGAATTCGGCAGAAAGTGGGGAAAGGAGTGTCTTAACACTAGGTTCCCACTGCCTACCCTGCTGTGTGCGGGATACAGCGTGAAGCTAACAAAGCTGGAATTAAAAAGTTAAACAAATTAACAAATTAAAACAAAAATCTCTAATACCATCCTAATTTCCGTAGTAAATGACCGGAACGCTCCTTTCTCTTCGTTCCGTGCACAATGCATGTAACACATACATACATACAGACATACAAATATATATTGGGAGAAAGGCCTTATTAACAATGGCCTGGCTGTGACATATCGAAACGATCTGCCTGCCATACATTAAAATGAACGCGATAGTAGAGACGACTCTATCTCATATAATATGTGATTAAATTTACATATATTTTTTTTATATTTATAGCACAGAGAACTTAGTGTTACGATTCTCCGTATCCGCTAGCCGTATGTGCGTTTATACAACGTTAAACAGAATTTTTTAGAGTTTCTTCCTATTAAAAATCTTTATAATTTCCTTAATTTAGTGATGTAGAAAAGAGAACTCAATAGTAAGATGATAATTTCTCCACTTTACGCTCATTTCAGAGACTACTTACGAGTATATGCAATATGTATCACATATGAAATTAATATGTTAACATTTTAGAGCTATAGCACAGTGTCTGACTAAAAAATCCATGGTTGTGGGTTCAATTCCCATATAGGGGGAAAGAATTATTTTAATTTTTTCACTCAAATTGAGATTGAAAGTAGAAAACGGAGAAAGGTAACGGAGTGGTTAAAGTTTTACTCTGTGTGTTGGAGCTTAAAAGTAGAGCTAGAGACCATCAGATAGGATTTTAAAACTAAGTGCCATTTTATCTTACTGTAGCGTGGGAATAGCGATTTTACAATATGCATGTGGGAATAGTGAAGATAAAACGCGTGAAATGGTATATTGTAGAGACGGAGATAGGTTGAGGTCGTCGTCGCAGAGCCTGACGGTATGGGTTCGATTCTCACTCGAGGGAATGAATTATATATGAAGGAAATAATTCCTCGCCTTGGTAATAAGAAAAATCGGCGTATTTAGTTCCCCCATTCAATACACAACGTCGTTACGTCGTATCGTAACACTATATTACTTCTGTCTACCATGCTATATGAGGGATAGAACGTGAAGCTAAAAAAAAGATAAAAAAGAAAAAGGAATAAGAGGATGTTATTTCTTATTGTATCTTTTTTTTCTTTCTATAGTATAGATATAATATCACAACTTTCCATTATCCATACATTATAAAAATAATGGCGTTCAACGCGGTATTATGTTCAACTATACCAAGCAAACCAGTACTTACATTATAAAATATAACTTGCAAAAGATATATATAAAAAAAATAAACTAAGGCGACTCTAAATCTTTTTGTCCTAACACTGCGTATATGTATCAATCGAGGCGAAACCCTCGATGCAGAAACATTTTTACTATTTCTTTTGTTTTCAGAAAAACGCAATTTTCAATACAACTAAATTTAGGTTATCTCCTTTCAGAAATGTAGCCGTCGTGATTCAGTCGACTTTATAGGCGATGATTATGGTTTTAAATCCCATTATGAAAAAAAAAACTTTTTAAGCTTCTAGCTTTATCCCGCACAGGGGAACGTAGTGTTAACACCCTTACCATTAAGACACTTTCGATTCTCACTTTCCGCCGAATTCTGGAGGCATTGCGTGTGAGTAGCGGACCTCAACGCCGCGCTTTGCAACGTTACTCTGCTTTAAGTTTTGAAAGCATTTTAAAATCCTCGAATAGACTTAACGGTGCTGCTATCGACTGTTCTGCTGAGAAAGCTGACAATGAACTTCACTTAGGAATAAGAATATGAAATAGAATGAAAAGTCACTCTGGTAGCGCACTGTTGAGTTTCGCCATGCGATGCCCCGAAAATTTAGCGGAATGTATATAAATATATATAAACAGAAGTGTTTTAATGGGAACGGAATATCTTAACACTAGGTTCCCTGTATCTACCGTGCTATGTCCAGGATACAGCGTAAAGCTAAAAAACAGAATACGAAAGATACATTGAGATAAAATAATAATAACACATATATGAAGATATATTTTTAAATTTTGGTAGTAGGGGTCAAAATTCCAGTTGTTAGAAAGAAGTAACGCGCTTTGAATACTGAGTGCTTATTACAGCAAGTTTATTTTTCTTAAATTTTTATGTAGATAACATAATATAACTTTGTAACAAGTCTTTGTCTCTTGTGTTAAATATTTTAAATTATGTGAGATACAGATTTAATATTAATATAGAGTAAATATATTTTAATACTTTTTATTTCACAAATTTATGAATATTAACAAGACAGACAACGGAGGGTCAAACTATACGGTATACAATATTTTATAATTTTTGCCAATTATAACGTTGTCGATATTTATATATATCGTACATTATACATCTAATTAACTCCGTTGCCTGGTAACGAAGTGACTTAACACAAGGTTCCCTCTGCCTACCCTGCTGTGTGCGGGAAACAGCGTGAAGCTGATAACTTTTTTGTGATACATTATCGTCGCTCATCTCACAAGGCACAGGTATAATTTCGCAGGTGCTTTTTTAACCTTCCCCAGAATAAAACTTAAGCCCACATTCTTTGTGGTTAGTCAACCATAACTATATATAATTTATTTCAAAATCATATTTTGTAAAAAAATGTATTGTTTCTAAAATAAACTTTATAGTGATGTATGTACGCCATAAAAACAAAAAGCTTAAAACTAACATTCGAGTTAAACGATTTCATCGATAGTACCCCAACCCTACATTCTAACTGCGATCTAAATCGCTTGCACAAATCCACAGACAGTCGCGGACCGCAAAACACCGCGAGCTGCCGCGAGTACAATATAGAAAAATAAATAAAAGAAATAAAATTAGTTTTTATTTTAGTTCTTTACTTTTCATAATAAAAAAAAAACAATGGACTTATCAACTACGATCACTTACGTTTGACGTTAAAAAAAAAACAAATGTCAGATTACGCGGGAATTTAAGTGTGAAATTTAATTATTGTCAATTTTTATTGTTGTTTGTTGTTTTTATTGTTGTTTGTTGTTGTTTTTTTAAATTATATTTTCTTTTTAATTATACAATGTGAATATATATTTTTTATTTTTTTCTTGTGTTTTACGTCGTGATGAATTGGATTATTGTGTTATTGTTTGTGGCTGTATATTTTAACAACGAAGTCAACAGCGACGAATTCGGTGACGATGTAAGTGTATTATTTACTTATACAATATAAAATTTCTATTATTCAGTAACTTTCTTTTAGAAAAGTATAATTTTTATTAGGAGTTTTGTTTTAATGATAAAAAGAAATCTTTTCATTCATATTGTTCAAATTCTGTTGAAACTAAATGGTTATATAAGTTTAAGGTTAAATAGTGTATTTAAATAACGTTTATAATTTACTTTAGTAAATATGTGTTATTATTATGTATTTTTAGGTCGTTTTAGTAGTGGTAGTCCATGGTAGTGGATTCGATCCCTTCCCGGTGGAATAGTTATAATTAAATTATTTTTTTATCTTTGTTATGGTAAACATAACGCGGTGTTCATTTGCGCCACTCAACATTGTCTCGAATTGGGCGAAAAGTGGGGAATAGAATATTTTTACACTAAGTTCCTTCTATCTACCCTGATATGCGGGAAGAAGTTATGATTTTTTTGCTAGTTTATGTGCAATAAAAATATTTTTAATTTACATCTGACAATACAAAATGATAATGGTTTTTTTTAGTTGCACATTGTATCCGGCACATAGCAGTGTTGGCAGAGGGTACCTGGGAACCTAGTGTTAAGAGACCTCGGTCTCATTAATACAAGTAATTTCCTCAAGTGGGAATGGAATCCGCTTGTCGTGTTTATTTTAAAGAATATCAATCAAATATCTCTATACGAAATTGATTAAATCTTTAATACAATATTTCTAACACTTTTTATATTAAAAAAATACCTAAAAGGACTCGAACCCACGCCCCACGCCACCATCTTACAAACCAACCGTCCAAGCATTTCATAGAAGCTCTATGCTATAGTCTTAGGTATACTTTAAGTAAAATAATTTTTAATTTCTTCTTTCTTTTGTGGGTAATTATAATAAATTTAAATAAAAGAGACTGATTCATAATAAAAGTTTTCATCATTCGAGACTATCAAGTAGAAACTGGTATGTACTAAATTGTTTATATTTATAAACAGGTCAAACACGATATCTTAGTAAAAATTAGACATTTTTTTCTTATTTATGATAAAAGTTTGTTTACATTTTACGAATGACGTAAAGGTCAATGTAGAATTGTGAACTTACAATTATTATAATGAAATTATTATTTAAATATTTATTCTAGACTTAAGAAAGTGAAGTACATACTAATTAAAAAAAATTAAAAAAATTTAGCGTAGCCGGGTGTGGACCTGCGCTATGTAGCGATTTTTTACCAAATTGTCAGTAATTTTTATGTAAAAAGAAATAAGGTCCTCAGTTTTAGTTTAATAGTAATCGAAAATTGCGGAAAGTGAGGAACAGAGTGCCCTAACACTAGTTATACTCTGCCTAACCTGTTATGCAGGAATGGAGGAAAATACGTCTGTCAATAAAAAACAAAACCATATGCAAAATATTTTAAGATTATTTCAGGTTTCTTGTTTACAAAATAAAGCCTCCACCTGACCCTAAATATATGTGTGGGACAATCGTGTCAATAACATCATCTAACCCACTTTACTCTTAAAAATTATGTATTTTTTATTGGTATAAATAATGAAATAAACCCTACATAAATTGTAATAAAAGTCATGTTCAATGAATTTATTACATTAAATAAGAAATATTTTACAATACTTAAACAGAAATAAGAAGAAGTTGTAATAAGAATTTCAACGAGTCCTGATAAGAACGCCCACTTACCGGTAAGCAAACACGGGTTCAAGTCATGCAAAGTTCGACTTTTTTATATTTTTCCAAGTAAAAAATAAAAAAGTCGCTTCACTCTGGTGTCAAGGCAAACCGCGGCATTAAGTTCTGCCACTCAACACGCAATGCCTTCAGAATTCAATGGAAAATGGGGAACGGAGTGTCTCAACACTAGGTTCCCTCTGCCTACCCTGCTGTGTGCAGGATACAGCTGAAGCTGAACAAAAAGGAACAAATTTACTAGTACAAAATCACTTATGACATAATCTCCTAGCAACATCGGCTATAGAGGAACAGCGTAGGTTTAATTCTAGGTCTACTGTCTATTCAGAGTTCAAGGTTGTCAAAGTAATTTAAACAATGAAAGGAATTACGCATTAGGTCATATTCAAATTCTATGTATTATGTCAACCCTGAACGGTTGGATATCGTGACAATCAATTGACCTAAGCTTATAAGTATAAGTGGTGGTTTGTGGCTTTTCTCGTATTTTTTATTTTCGCTCATTCATAGTTTGATAATCGGGAAGGCTAGGTAACCTAGTGCTAAATCACTTTGTAAATCGTTTGATAAGGTGTCCAGCATTTAATTTTGTCTAAATGAAACCAAGAAGCTTCGCTAAATTTATGTGAAAATTGTATATATTCACAAAAATTGGCATATATGACGACACTGTCAGTATAATGTTGTTGAAGTCATAGTAAAGTGTGCAGAGACAGGTTGTAAGTTCGATTACCAGTCCTGGAAATGAAGTATTAAATATAAATTTAATAATTTAATTTTTTTTTAGTTCCGCCACTCAGTACCTCCTACCTCCAGAATTCAGCGGAAAGTGGAGAATGGAATTGTCTTAATGGGAACGGAGTTTCTTAATACTAGCTTCGCAGGTTCCCAGTGTGAAGCTGACAAAAATACATATTTCAAACACAGTTACGATTCTACTAAGTACTAGTACTACCTCTTATACTGTTCGAAGTGATTGCCTTTAAATTATCTACACTCTGGTTGATTGCAGCATTAAACTGATTATGATGTGGTTTTAAAGATATTTAGGCCTTAAAGTCATTTTGATACGTTCATATATATCTAGGTGGATATGGCACAATATAATGAATTTCGATCGGCGTTCAGTTCCGCCATTCAACATGCAATACCTTATGAATTCGGCGGAAAGTGGGAAACGGAAGTGGCTTAACGAAAAACAGAATGTCTGAATAATAGGTTTCCAGGTTCTCTCTGCCTAACCCCCCATATGCGGGATACAACGTGTAGCTAAAAAAGTATTGAGAATTTTGAGAAACTTTCTATCAGTGTTACACTCCTCAAGGAACCTTCTGAATTTCGGTCTTTTTACGTCCATCTTTCCTGGTCTATGCAATGCGCAAAAATTTGAGAAGCCATCGAACTTCAGAGCACCCACGACTCGACCGTACTCTAATTGAAAAACGGAGAAATTATTCACTACATAATATATCCATTTCACCTTGTTTTTATCATGTACTTATATATATATAGTAGTAGGTAACACACAAATTCCTAAACATTTATTAAGTTAATTAAAATCTTCATTGCACTATAAAAGATAACAATCAGGTTAAATTTTCGCAAGACATTTTCGACACTCGACAGCGAGACGCAATGGGAAGTCTATTCATTTGCATTATTGCAACGTTTTTGTGAAATATGGATATAAAAAACGGTATATTTTTATATATTTTCAAATTAATAACTTAATTTTTTAATAATATATTGAAATTTCATGATAATATATGGATATTCCACATTAAAAAAAGTGTTATGAATTAGCAACAAAATACGACTGTATAAAAAAGAAAAAGTTAAATTCTACCTGGTGCCTTGAGAAATTTAAATGATTAAAAATAGATTCCGATGTTAATCCTAAAATAAAAAAAACACGCCATTATATAAATATTTATCAATACTGAGAATAGGAGGGACTCCTTGAGTTCATCTAAGTAGGGTTGAAGGGAATTTGAAGAAAAATCTTCTTCAAGAGATTAAAATTGCTTAAACTTGTACCATTATTAAAAGAAGGCAACTCAACGTCGCGTTTTGCCTCGTTACCAGCGAGGAAATGAAAATATTAATTACTCAATTTCCTCGAGTGGGAATAGAACCCACAACCTGTTGCATTTGCAGTCACAGGCTAGTGACCCTGGGTCCCGACTGGCCTCAGTCACGGCGATAATAAATTTCATTAAAGGTAGGAAGGAAAATGTTAATTCGACCTTTAATCCCTTTCGCACTTACTTTCCGCTCATTTTTCGAGGCTTTGTTGAGTTGCGTAACTCAACGCTGGGCTTTTGTCTTCGTACCAGAACGGAAGAATAAAAATATTAATAAATAACAATTCATTCTCCTATATGGGGATCACACCCTTGTTCAATTGTCAATTAAATTGTTTTTTTTTATATATAAAAATCCTCTTTACAATCAAACATTCAAACATACAGTCTTCTTTAATTATAATATGAAATAATTTATAATATTAATAGTTTCAAGTTGTAATTAACATTGTTATAAATAAAATAATTGTAGATGCAATATGTCGTGTCAAGGAGACTTGGAACACTCGTTTTTTGACCTTACTATAATTAATAGAGTGAATTGCTTCAATGTTTTTGAAGACTTTCTTATTGAAATAAGGTAGGATTGGCAGAGGGAATTTGTGAGAGAACTTAGTGCTAAGACATTCCGTTGTCCATTTTCCGTCCAAATTCCAGACATTGCGTGCTGATTGGCGAAAATTAACGCCGCGTTTTTTTTATCTGGGTGGGGAAATTAAATTAGATTAATTACATTTGTATTATAATTTACTCGTTTTAGAGTTATTATAATGCTGAAGTCTATTGTATATATTTGACTGTTAAATTGATGGTTGTAGATTCAATCCTCATTCGGGGGAGTGATAACGTTTCGATAAATAATTTCCTCTTATTCTTATCGGAATACGAAAAAACGTTGCGGTAAATACCGTCATTCAATAAATAATGTCTCGGGCTGGTCTTTTAAAGTGACCCCAAAGAGGAATCGAATCCACGACCATTAGGTGTCCAACAGAGTAATTTAGAATGCAGGTATCTGTACATAAATTAATATTTTAATAGGATCTTGCAACAGTACAGGCGCCTTTTAATGGACAAGGTGCGCTATAAAATTAAATATTCAATGTAACAATAGGCTTTATGTTATAATTTTGACATTCTGAAGTCACCTGCATGAGGAATAATTGGCACTCTCATAGATTGTGATTAATATTTAGATGGCGATGAATACGAATAAGGCAGTCGTGGTGCACTCACTCGGTGAATGAAATATAATTATCCCCATATCCTCAATATCTCCAGAAAAATAAGTCAATGACAGTTAAAGTAAAGAAAGAGCTATACAGAGACTTAGTAATCTAGAGAGAATGGACACCCTGGTTACACCGCTAGGAATAAAACAAGTAATAATTTTATTTTTTTATCAAACATTATTTAATGATTCATCAATTTTTTTATGTAATTTATAGCAAAAACACAAACGCAGCATCTACCGGATGTTTTGCCCTTATATTCAATTCTTTTTCTAGCCTTGACTTTTAAAAATTGGCTATTTGGAGCAAAAATATTATTAAAATAGCCCAGTTTTTATTTTCCTAATGAAAATGATTCATTTAATATAATTAAAGTATTTTGATGTTACGACGTTTGCAATCAATTTATCTGTTTCTTAATTACGATATATTTCATATTTACTGCTTCCAAAAACATACGGGTGCAATAAATGTGAATATTATTTCTTGATATTTAAATTCCATCTATATAATGCCATCGTAGCGCAGTGGGGTATTCTGATCGTAATCACGAAGGTTTTGGGTTTGATTCTCACTCGAGGAAATTAATTACTTAGATTTTCCTCGCTCTGCTAATAAAAAAAGCGTGACGTTGCGTTTCACTCAATACAAACAGAGCCTTGACACTAAGTTCACTCTATCTGCCTTCTTATTTTTAATTTAACCTAAAGCATTTATTTCTTATAAAATTTAAACCCATAAATAATATCAAAATACTTAAATCATAATAAAACTTTACATAACATAAAATAACTATAATAAACCAAAACAAACCGTTTTGGAAAGTTCAAAACAATTTGCTCGACCAGCAAAGCGGCGCTAGCGTCATTGTGGAAGACTTACCCAAAATAATGAGTGCACTATGATTACATGAAATTATATAAATATTTGAATTATAGCTATTTCACCTAATATTACCTTCACGCTTTATCCTGCACAGCAGGGTAGGCTGAAGGCACCTGGGAACCTAGTGCTAAGATACTTTTCGCCGAATTCTGGAGGTATAGTGAGTTGAGTGTTGTTGTTGAGTTGAGCGCTTTGTTTCGTTACCTGAGCGAGGAAACAAAAATATTAAATATTTCTTTTCTTCGAATGGCAATCGTCGTCGTCGTCTAACTTTCAAATTGTTGTATATTTTTTAAGTTCAACAAATACCTACCACCCCCCACATATGAAAACGCATTTAGAACCGAATATTATATCGTTCCGTTCCCCACTTTCCACCAAATTCTCGAGTCATTAGGTGTTGAGTGGCGAAACTTAACGCAACGCTTTTTCTTGTTACGACAGAAAATTAAAATAATTCTGCCAAGTGAGAATCGAATCCACAACCGTCACGTTCGCAATTAAACACTGTGCTTAGCCTTAAGAAATTTTAACAGTTAAATTTAACTACCGCGCACTAGAACTAGAGATAATTCTATAATTTCTTAACATCTCGTGCGCAAGCGCAGTGAGAAAAATGAATAATTTGCCGACATGTTAACCAGAGCGGTAACACAATGTCATGAACGAAATTGTCGTAAAATATCGACAAACAAGTATTATTAACATCCTAGCTAAAAAAATACTTATTAAAGAATATTTTAAAAATTATGATTAAGTAGTAGAGTAGAGAGGTAGAGTAGAGTGTGTATGACTGTAAGTTCGATTGCTATTTGAAATTAATTATTTCATATTTTTACTTCCTCGCTCTGGTAACAAGATAAGGCCTTGCATTGATTTCGGCCCATCAAAATACAATGTCTAATGCGCTATATTCGGAATATAACGTGAAATCTAGTGCTTAGACACTCCGTTCTCTACGCATAGCCCGATTTTCAATTTTAAAATAGAATTTAATTTTTATTATGTTATCATTTTTTTAGCTTCATGCTGAATCACGCATGTAGTGGTAGAGGGAACCTGTGAATTTGTGTTAAGAAGGTCCATTCCCATTAAAGCACTTCCATTCTCCACTTTCCGCGAATTCTATTTTAAAATTAATTTAAATAATTCAAAAATTCATTATACTTAACCAACTTCCCCAACAAGCGTTAAATCTTCCCATAGAGAAATGATCATTAAGTTAAAATTAACCGTACAGTTAAATCTCAGAAACAGCTAGTTATATAATTGTAGTTAACTTAAATACTAGTTACTCTATCGTAATGTCATCGTTGTACGACACTGTGACGAATTAAAGTAACCGCTTCTTTAACACGGTGGTAGCCGATACGAATCTTTTTGCCTTTTGATAAGGTTCCTTTTACTATTAATGTTACTAAACTAGTGTTACTAAACTAGTGTTACTGAGTGATTATAGTTTCTTAGTGTTATATAAGAGACAGCAAGTTCAAGTCAATTTCCTAGTGCTGTTTTAAATAAGAAGTATATGAAAGTTGAGGTCGTCATGGCACTGTGGTACAGGACCTACTTGAATGTAGAGAATGCGGGTTCGATTCCTATGTGCCCTTGCTCTGGTAACTAGACATTGTGCGGAGTTGAGATACGTAACTTAATGTGCAATGCCTAGAAAATTGCGTGAAAAGTAGACGACGGAGTGTTTTAATACTAGGTTCTCTAGATCTACCCTGCTTTATGTTCGATACAGGACGGAGCAAAAAATAAATATTTTTTTATTAAGGATTCACAATGTTTTAACAGCCTTACTACCAAACGATAAATTTCTCATTGAAATTTCAACTTGTAACTTTTGACTAACTAAGTAGAGCCACCTAACCACTGTACTACTGTACTAGATATAGCACCACGCTGTATCCCGGGAGTCTGTTATCATCTTATAAGAGAGAAACAAACATAAATTTATGCCTCCGAGTGAGAATCAAACTGACAATCATCACGCTGACAGCCAGTCACTGTGTCACGGCAACTTCCAGTACTGACACCGACAAGATATAATAAGATATTATAATTAAGACGTATGAGACGGTAAAATTAGAAATTGCACTTTCCACGATACGCAACGGTTGTTCTGCGATGAGATCACCAGATAATATTTATTTACTTCCTTCTGCTTTATGAATACTAAGAAAAGTATCTGGAATATATTGGAATTATTTTTGCTTAACTTTCCGCCGAATTCTTGAGGTGGCGGCGTTGAGTTCAACCACTAAACGAGTAATTTCTCCTAAAGTTGTGCAGAATCAGAAGGACGGAGTGTCTCAGTATCTTTACATACAAGGCTCTTTCTACAGTGTGAATCTAAAAATGCTTTAAGACATAAAATCTTCCTTTTCTAAATCAAACCTTTGGATCACAGTCATGGCGCAGGACCAACAAGCATGTGATTATAAACGCAACAGGTCGTGGGCTCGATTCCCATTCGAGGAAATGTAATATTTAATATTTTTATTTCTTGGCTCTGGTATCAGGCAAAGCACGGCGTTCTGTTTTGCCACTCAACACGCAATACCTCCAGAATTCGGCGGAAAGTGGAAAACGGAAGATAAGTTAACACTGACTTCCCTCTGCCTGCTATGGGGGTAGGTAAAAATTAATAATTTCATCAATGTTTTCCGCAGTATTCAATATAAATACTAGCTTTATCTGGTCTTTTAATGACTAACTTATGAGTCCCTTTATATCTATTTCCCGTTTAACAAGATGGTTTAATCAGTATATGAACACTTTCTTTGCTCTAATAAAAAGCTGTAAATGCGGTATTGCAGCATTAATGTATAAATTAACAATATTATAGGTTCAGGTCTATTATATACTCATACAGCTGTATGAAAAAACAGAATTGTTCTGAATCTGGATTGTACTTCGATATGTATTTAAGACTAGCTTATGAATGCGGTTTCTCGCAGGTAGTTACACCTCTAAGTGCGAGAGGTAACTTTGACTCTCGTGAAGAGGAACTTTGCGGTACCTCTTCCGCAGGTCCCTTCCTCGGAAAACTATCAAAAAGAAAGGTTTTTTCCATTCTTACTGTAAAAATAGAACAAGAAACATATATTTAATTTCTCTAAGTTTAGACCTCGCAAAAATTGTTACCAAGCAGTGACTGATTTTCTCAGGAGTCTCACGCTCTTTATAGCATTGCAATATAAGCAAAAGGAACCCAGTGGAGACAGTTCGTTTCGCATTTCGTTCGATTTAGTGGCACGGTACCCAACGACGGGCTTTGTCTTGTTACCAACGAGTGATCAAATAAAAATAACTCATTCCCCTAATGGAATCGAACCCATAACCGTCGCTGAACAACTTACTTATAAAAAATTTGTAATTTCACAAAAACACCAACAGAATATAGTCACAAAATTGCAGAAACCATGTCACTTTTTCATATTACACCAAAAAAATTCAGTTATTGCAAAACGTTTAATAGATTATGTAATATCTAAGTAAAGCAAGTAAACAGGTTTTCTTACGCGATGCGAACGGTCAATAACATCGTACGGAAGATGTGCTGTAAGGCTGTGGACATACTGCGAAGACAAAATATATTAAATGGAAAATCATGTTTTTCTTTCCCTAGGAATTTCCATTAAAACATGAAAAATAATCTCTTTTTTTTCCCCTTTTTAAATGTCAAATTTCATTTTTTTTGGACTCGTAATTTATTGTTTAAGTTTCTTTTTAATATTTGTTGTAGTGCTTTTGGTATTGCTCATAAATGGAGGCCAGTTGTGGCGTAGAGGTACAATCATATGACAGTAAACGCGACAAACCGTGGGTTCGATTATTATTTGTATTTAGTATTTTCTTTCCGCGCTCTGGTAATGAACGACAGTAGGGGAGGCAAAGGGAACCTTAGTGTTAAGATACTCTGTTCCCCACTTCTCCCCACAATGACATTTAATTTACAAAAAAATGCAATTACGCCATTTTTATAGCAAATAAATAATTTCTTCTTCTATATGAGTATGTTCTCGGGCTAGCTAAATGTTTATGATAGGAATGTCACGTTTCCCTGCATACGGTTCCGATCTTACACGATATTACGGCGCACACGACTTGTTCCGGTAAATAACTTCGTTGCTGTAAAACTTGTTGTTTTTTACTTACTCGTATACTAGTAACTCGACTTCGTAAGAATTCTTCATTATCATGTCATTTATCTTAAGACACATACACTTTGAGAAATATTATTTGAATATTTGTACTCATGCTATGAAAAAGAGTTCGTCTGGGTAAAGGAACTAATATCAGGAACTAATATCGTGATTCTTTTTTTTTTTGGGGGGCATCGGGTTTTTTTCGTTAATTG
>JAKRZM010000351.1:0-32539 GCA_036379175.1 Heliconius cydno galanthus
ATGGTGTAATTTTTTCATAAATAAAATGTTATTGTTTTGATGATTTTTCTGTAACACAGAGGGAACTTAGTGTTAAAACACTTTGTTTCCCAATTTCTGCCAAATTCTCGAGGTATTGCTTTGAGTGAACGCTTTACCTCAACACAAGAACGACGAAATTTAAATATAAATTTAAATAAATATTCATTTCCTCGAGTGGGAATCGAACCCACAACCAACACTTGTGCCCCTGCCGCAACTGGCCTCAAGGTTCCCAGGTTCCCTCTGCCTAACATGATATGTGTGTAACAAGCGTGTATACTACACAGATTTATTATATAATATTAAATTTATAACATTATTTTCTCGAGTTAATTGGAAATCGACCTGAAATATATCATCTAAAAAGTTTTAATGAAAACAGGAAGTCACGAGTCTGTTGAGCTAGATCGATGATAGAAGCGGAAAATTCATCAAAGCCCCGATGTCTAGTAATAAAAGTAATTTATCATTTTTTTTTATTTTAGAAAAGCATATATATATTGTACTGCAAATTACTGGTTTATTAATGTTTTTTAATTTATACTGTAATTTTCTTATTGGTTTTTAAAGATATTTCAATTTATTATCAGTTTAAAAACTGCAAAGTATCCAAAAATGGGGGAAAGGGGGGGGTTTTGGAAACTTTACGCTCCAGCATCAGTCGGCTCTCGTCAATGTCATTGGCATCATCAGCCATAGAGGCTAGTCCTGGATGTGAGCCGAGACAGTATCGAGCACATAGCATATCAGCATTGAATAAGAACGGACTAAGAACCGATGGTGAACCCCTACTGTAATCTGGAAGGGTTTAGTGTCGCCAACAGTAGTCCTAACCATGGAAGCGGAATCGTGGTACATGTCTCTGATGACTCAAATTCAAATTCAAAATAATTCTAAAATAATTCTTCTCCGTATCTATTCCGTAAAAAGGAGAAATGAGCGAAATTAATAACAAATAGTCAATAATGACTCTATAGATTCTTTATTTTATAGCAATANTTTCCTTGCGATAACACATTTGGGCCATCGTTCAGGAAATTCGAAGGGTATTTGAGGAAACTTATCTTGTAAATAATGTTAGTTATTTTATTTGTTTATATAACTTGCTAATTCTTGGAACTGAGTTTAGTATTTATAGTATAACTTATTACAAGGCCGCAGGAGCACATGGGTGTGGGTTCGATCTCTACTCGGGGAATGAATTATTATTTACAACTATTTTCATTTCTTCATTGCCACCAAGGCAAAATCTCGGCGTTGAGTGCCGCCATTCAACACGCGATACCTCGAAAAATTCAGCGGAATGTACCTATCCTGCTATATGCGGGATACAGCGTGAATCTGACTTATTTATTATATTTTGGGTATCGTATTATGTCACTTACTTAATATGTAAATAAAAATTTAAAAAATTAAACCAAAAATATTAAAAATACTAGGTATACAATTATAAAGTACGTACTTAAAACACTATGTCCCAAATATTTTAAGACTAGGTTCTCGTAATTCATCGTACAATACGTAAATTGAAGCTGAAATACAAACATAAAACGTAAAATTAACACAATCCCATATTCTTCTCTTCCCGTTTCCCAAATATCGAAAAATCCTCCCCAATAGTGCTCCCCTATACTCCCTAACTAAATGACTTATTTGCCAAATTTTTACTATCAAAGGCTTAATAGTTTCGTCTGAGCGTTGTCTATTATTCATGAAATAATAGAAAAGTTCTATATATATATATATATATATATATATTTTACATTGGGTACGAGTATCTCACATTATTATTTTTTTAACAACATGTCAATATTTAGCGAACAAATTAAAACGTTTAATTAAATATTTAATAACAGGAAATTTCTTTGAACAATTTTGTTTTATGTTGCCGACGCGACGTTAAGATTTGGGTCCCTTGTTTCTCTTTCCTTATTAAATGGTGAAATATTTTCTCGTGCCTTGTTATATATTAGGATATTTATTTATGTTAAATATTACTTTTTTTTATTAATATATTAGGATAATTTAATATATTATAATTTTTTTCTATTGCGTTATAAGCTTGTAAGACAGTGACAGTAAAAAAAATATTGTAAAAATAAAAAGATCTGACTGAAACTAAAAGCTAAAAGTAGATCTTGCTTGTTAATCTTAAAAAAATTTTAAACAAAAACTCGATGCTTTTCTAATTTAGGGGAAAACATGTAGTAAGTGATATTTAGGATATTTTTTTTTTTAGCTGGTATACCCTAGTTTGTCTGGTTACCAAAGCGAGAAAAATGGGAAATAACGAGAAATAATTCAATGTCCTAAATGAGAATCCAACTTACAACCGTCAGGTTCACTACAAACACAACACCACTGCGCTAAGATGTTCTTAAATAGTTGGAAATCGAAAGAAAAAACTTAATGTTTTCTACAACTTTTTTTTTCACATCACATATTCATTATAGAATTAGTTTCACAGTATCAGAGATATATTAAAAAAGGTGCCGAAATAAATCAAATATATGAAAAATTGCAACCACAAATATTAAACAAAATTCATCAAGGCATTAAAGCAAACAAAAATAAACTGAAAATAATATAAAGCTTTTAAAAATGGTTATTTTGCCTTTTAGTTTTATCCAAATATTGTTCTACTTTTTATTGGAACTGTTCTCAGTTATCTGAAATATGTATTGTTATTTCAAAACATGCCTATTACATGCATAAATAAAACCATATTTTCTTTATTTTTTTTTACCTGTATTCCGCATATAGAATTGTAAGCAGAGGGAACCTGGGAACCTAGCCCTAAGACACTACGGTCCCATTAAAACACTTCCGTTTCCCACTTTCTGCCGAATTTTGACCATATCTTTTTTGAGTAAATGTAGAAATTTATTTTTTTCAGGAAATCACGGGACCGTATATCTGAATTTATTATGGTTTGAATTAAAATCGATGCCTCCAAGCGTTCCTGAGATAAAGGCTCTTGACAGACAGACAGGCAGATACAAAAGTAATCTTATAAGGGTTCCTTTTTTCCTTAAAAGGTACGGAACCCTAAAAACAGATTTATCAGATATAAACTTAATCTAAAGGTATATAATAAATCATTACAAGGGGCTAAAGCGCAAATACGTACCTTCATCCAAAATTTTATCTTTAGATAAGCAATTAAACCTTTGACAAAGGTCTTCATTGAGATTCGATTCACATTTAGATTGGATTACCGAATTGTTATCTATTGTTAGGCCGTTCTCAGGTAATACCTGGTTTTGTTAGGAATATCATAATTTCAAATAAACAATGAGAAGGTAGGCTTAGGTTAGGTAGCAAGGATCTAGTGTTAGAAACTCCGTTTTCCGCTTTCTCCTTAAATTTTACCATGTCATCATTAGACATCTATACGTATCTTAAAATATACTATTTTTATATATTATTTTCATTTCTCCACTTTAAAACAACGAAGCTTAGCGTTGAGGTCCGTCACTCAACACATATTTTTTTATTTATTTATTTTAACTCAGACATGTGTCCATATTTTCTTAATATTTTCAAGACAACCTTAAAACCTAATGTTAGTAAATAATGTCTTGAAAAATTCGGCAGAAAGTGGGGAACGTAATGTCTTACTAGGTGCCTTTTACCTACTTCGCTATGCCGAAAAAAGCTTAGAACTGAAATAAAAAAAATAATATAAATTAATCATTATGAAAAGATTTACGTTTCACATTAACCTGCAATAAAATTGATTCTTTGAAGTGCTTTCAAGAAACTATGAACTTTGTTGGAGAAATGAATGAATCGGTGCTTTCGTTCTATACAAACTGAATTACTATTAAAAGTTTCAGTACAAAAGAAGACTATTTAATAAATAGACCAATCTAGGCATGATTTAATAGCTAACTTTAATTATTCAAGTGCCCCAAAGTGCGGTGAGCTTACTTGCACTTTGGAAATTTCCAGGAAATTCTGCATATATATAACTAACTTGAAATTAAGATTGAATATTGATGAAATGCAACTTTCTCATAGTAAATAGGAATCGATAAACCATTGTAAAGGAATTAAAGTAGTAGAGTATTAGTATAAGGAAATGCCCTCGTAAGGCTTAATATGTATAATATAAATATGTACAAAAGAACCTGAGAAAACCTACTTAGAATACATAGAATGAATAATTTCCATTTCCTCGCTCTGATAATAAAAGACAAAATGCGGCGCTGAACTCCGCCATTCAATATGCAATGTCTGAACATTGGACGAAAAGTGGAGACCAGTATGTNTAATATAAATTAATCATTATGAAAAGATTTAGGTTTCACATTAAATTTGATTCTGCAATAAAATTGATTCTTTGAAGTGCTTTCAAGAAACTATGAACTTTGTTGGAAAAACAATATGAATCGGTGCTCTAGTTCTATACAAACTGAATTACTATTAAAAGTTTTAGTACAAAAGAAGACTATTTAATAAATAGACCAATCTAGACATGATTTAATAGCTAACTTTAATTATTCAAGTGCCCCAAAGTGCGGTAAGCTTACTTGCACTTTGGAAATTTCCAGGAAATTCTGCATATATATAACTAACTTGAAATTAAGATTGAATATTGATGAAATGCAACTTTCTCATAGTAAATAGGAATCGATAAACCATTGTAAAGGAATTAAAGTAGTAGAGTATTAGTATAAGGAAAAAGGAAATGCCTTCGTAAAGCTTAATATATAAAGATATGTATAATATAAATATGTACAAAAGAACCTGAGAAGACCTACTTAGAATATATAGAATGAATAATTTTCATTTCCGTACTCTGATAACAAAAGACAAAATGCGGCGCTGAACTACGCCATTTAATATGCAATGTCTGAACATTGGACGAAAAGTGGAGAACTGTGTGTTTTGACACTATTATCTCTCTGCCTACCCTGCAATATGCGGGAAACAGCGTGAACCTACAAAAAATATAATAATAATAGTGAAAAGATACAGAATAATATCAAAAATAGGTGCAGAGTAGCAAAGTAGGTAGAGGGACCCTTGTGTTAAAACACTCCGTTCCCCATTTTCCACCGAACTTTAGAGGCTTTCTGAGACTGATTCCATTTATTTAATAAAAAAAAATATTATTTCCAATTAGAAAATAACGTTTTATAAAAGATATATTATTACAGTACGCTAAGTTAGGCACATTAAAATACCTCCGGTATAACAATCGCACGAAAATTCCATTAACCTACGATAAAGAAATATCGAAACCAAAGTATCTGGAAAGTTCGCGAGTGCTCCTAAACTTGAAAGAACTGCTTTTATCGTTCTTCATCTCTTTGCGGGTGAATCGATATAGAATCTTGGTGAAATTAAAATTTCATTTGGTACAGTTTCGTCTGGCTGCTGTAGGATAAGTTTTAGCTAAATCTGTTCATCATCAATTTCATCTTTAGTTTTATATATAGAGGCAATTTGCAATTATTTTTTGATTGGTTTCCTTGAATTTTAATATTACTATTAAAAAATCTATTGAAAAGACATAAAAGAAATTTATGTACATTTTTAAATTTTAAACTCAAAATGAATGACATTTTTCCGTTAGATATTTCTGCTTTATCTAGTCTTTTATTTTAAAAGATACCTATTCTTAAATTTCCAAATATTTGTTATTGTCCAATAAAAAAAAGGAAAATATGCGAAAAATATATAATAAAAATGAAAAGCAATTTCACTTTTTGCGAGTACGTGTTTTAATCCAATTTTCCGGAATACTTTCGATACAAAATAAATAAACAAAATTATGTGTGCATTCACAAATAAAACGAATGAAGTTGAAAACTAAAAATATAAAATGAATTTACAACGGAGCTATTAAAAAAATATTTTTAGTGGTAAACTATTAATCATATATCAATAACATAAACGACCCTCGAAATATTTAGAAATTAATAGTGTCTTTTTTTAGCAGAGGGATCTTTCCGCCGAATTCTCTGTAAATTGTGTGTCGAGTGGCAGAATCCAATACCGCGCTTTATCTTGTTACCAGAGCGAGAAAACAAAAATATTAACATTAGCGGTAGTTATAATTATAAAAGACAAAACAAGAAACCCGACTGCATAAACTATTAATCTATCTATACTAATATAATAAAGCGGAAGAGTTTGTTTGTTTGTTTGTTTGTTTGTTTGTTTGTTTGTTTGTTTGNATCATCAATTTCATCTTTAGTTTTATATATAGAGGCAATTTGCAATTATTTTTTGATTGGTTTCCTTGAATTTTACATATTACTATTAAAAAATCTATTGAAAAGACATGAAAAAAAATTATGTACATTTTTAAATTTTAAACTCAAAATGAATAACATTATTTCGTTAAATATTTCTTCTTTATCTATTCTTTTATTTTAAAAGATACCTATTCTTACATTTTCAAATATTTGTTATTGTCCAATAAAAAATGGAAAATATGCGAAAAATATATAAAAATGAAAAGTAATTTCAGTTTTTGCGAGTACGTGTTTTAATCCAGTTATCGAGAATACTTTCGATACAAAATAAATAAACAAAATTATGTGTGCATTAATAAGGCTGCGGTGTTATTCACAGATTAAACGAATGAAGTTGAAAACTAAAAATATAAAATGAATTTAAAAGGGAGCTATTAAAAAATATTTTTTGTGGTTTAAACTATTAATCATATATCAATAACATGAACAGCCCCCGAAATATTTAGAAATAAGCTTGGGATGTTAGTTTTTTTTTAACAGAGGGATCTTTCCGCCGAATTTTTGATACATTGCGTATTCAATATCTTATTACCAAAGCCAGAAAATAAAAATATTAAAAAAAAAGATGCCTCAAGTGGGAATCGAAGTGGGATATTAGTGATAGTTATAATTATAATAGACAAAACAAAAAACCCGACTGCATTAACTAAATTAATGTATTTAATAACACTCGCGCCATCAAGACTGTTTTACACTGGGAACAAAGCAACGGACACACATACATACACGCTAAAACATTACCCTTCTTTTGGACTTTGCCGCAGTCGGGTAATGAAAATGCTATTATCAAATTTTATACCTGAAAATATAGTAATTATTAAAAATAAACATAGATTAAAAGAATATATTTACATACACTCCAGTCAATAACAACCTAGATAGGTTGAAAACGTCTAAGTTTTTATCTTGTTTGAACTATAATGTATAATAGTTTGCCCGAGGCGCGGTATTAAAAACATATTAAAGTATAATAATAATAAAAATATATTAACCAAGCTTTTAATATAATATGGTACGTGTTGTTTTTAGCTTTACGTTGTATCCCATACATAGCAAGTTAGGCAGAGGGAACCTGGGAACATAAAACACGTCTCTTCCCCTCTTTCCGTAATTTCAAATTCCTTGATTTAAGATACTCCCAATCATCCCTTCGCAAAATTTTCAGGATGCCCAATTTTGTGTTGAGTGGTGGAATTCAATCCCCCTTTATATGCGTAGAAGTGGAAATCATTTATAACCAATTATTCATTATGAAAGTAAAAGAAATACATATATTACTAATAAAATAGGAAACCGAAGTGTTTTAATGAGAACAGAGTATCTTAACACTAGGCATCCAACTTCCATCTAAATATTCTGCTATGTGCAGGATAAAGCACGTGAATAAAAAAAAAAGAATATATAAATTTACTCAGAAGCTTTTAATTTTATTATTATATAATCCTCTTAACTATGACTTAAACTTAAAAAATAATTTCTATAACGATGCAATGGATCTCTAGAGCAAGGAAAAAATTTAATGAAAATAATCCAGAGTGGACAGCATCAGAGGCCTTAAAGGATTCTACTACTTAACTACAAGTACATTTAAACTAATAACATAATATTATAAACTTGATATTAAATTATAGTAAACATACGCTCGTTCATTAGTTAATGATAATCGTTTCAGGTCACCATGGCGCTACTATGAAGTCGGACTGAAGGCTTAATGGTTGTGAGTTTGATTCCCACATGATGCGAAGAATTATTTATTTAATTTTATGGTAGACAATTCCCTTAGCTTTCCGCCCAACTCTTCGACAAATTAAAAGCATAGAACTTACTGTTTCAACATTAGATCCTCTCTTGATATCTTGTTATATGCGAGACAAACGGTAAAGCCATAAAATATTTAATTTAAATGCGATGATTGCGGGTTCGATTCCCACACGAGGAATAATATATATCTTCATTTCTTCGCTCTGGTATCGAGGCAAAGCGTAGCCTTGAGTTTTGCCGCTCATCACGGATGGAGTTTTCGCCAGAGACGAAGTATTAGGTGGAAGATGGGCAACGGAAGTGTCTTAATGGGGAATGGAGCGCCTTAACATAAGGTTCCCAGGGTCTACCTAATCTGATATGTGCAGGGTACGTCGCTAAAAATAAAGTTATGTTAAAAATATAATTTGGAGACATAGAAACTGTACCTATTAGTTTTTTTAAGCAATCTAGGAACAAAGCCCTTTATATTTAGATATCTAGACCACGAAAACACTTCTCTCTCTTCTCTCTTCTTGAAACATGATTTAATTATGGAGATTTTAGATTGGAGCCTCCATCATAATTTAATTTCTATTAATTTAATATTTAGACTTAATTAGAGATTAAAATCATAGAACCTTCACTCGGGTCACAGAGGCCAAGTCGATTTGGCACTCGTCCAGCGTACATTAGTGTCTCAGCTATATTTCCTTAAATTTAAAATTTTCAAATACAACCCCATGTTATAAATACTGTCCCAAATTCTGTATTGGTGCCAAGTTTCTGCAGTTAATAATATTATAATTTAATTTGTTTATTATTTTCAAGTTTTTTATTTATTGTTTTAACGATTAATTCTAATTTTGTAAAGATAATGTGGGATGTTAGCTATAGTTAGCTATAACGCGATGGTTCCACCACTCAACACGCAATGCCTTCAAAATTTAGCGGAAAGTGGGGAACGGAGTGCGTTAACACTATGTTCCCTCTGCCTACCCTGCCGTGTGTGGGATACAGCCTGAAGCTGATACCTCACTAAATGCTACTAATAACATAAAAAACATTTTTTCTTATGTATATTCCATGTATAGACACCGATCCGTTACGATTTTATTAAAATTATAAATATAGAAATAGATCACTATTTATAAGCACCAAAATATAAAATTTCTTAAACCATATAAATGTGTGAGTTTATTCAAACTATTGATGTTACCTGAAATTACCTGAAATTACCTGAAGTCCACCTAAGCTGGTCCACATGTTATCGTTAAAACCGCCATTTATAACGCTACTATTAAGGCTAAATCCAAAGTTGGACTTGAGAACTTAAGCGAGGTAATTATGTAAATTAACCTTCATAATGCGCATAAACTCGCATCTAAGTGGGGCAGAATATGAACTTAATATATTTTCTTAACGACATGAAGGAAGTATCTAACATAAAGGTATATTAACACTTATTAGAGAAACATAGTGTTATGACACTCCGCTCTCCACCATGCGCTGAATTCTGAATATATTGGTTGTTGAGTAGTGGAACTTAACGCAGCGCTTTACCTCGATATTAGAGTGAAGGAACTGTTTATCATATCATGAATTAGCGTGCAGTTTGCCTTGCCAGAGCGAAGAAATGGGATAATAAATGATATTACATTCCCTCGAGTGGGGTTCGAACTCACAATCCTCATATTACCGTCACCCCTTTGTGCCCCTGGGCCATAACGACCCCAAACATAGAACATAACGACCAATGAATATAACATGAACAGAGATTGTTGCATAAAATGAGCCAACTCATATTGTCTCGGGAGCGACAATAGTTGCTCTGGTTTATTTCGTTCATATAAAACGGCGAATGCTGGCGTAAATAGAATTTTTGTTTAAAACATTACTTATGAAGCGAACCATATAAGCTTTATATAATATTTTCGGATACTTTTGTAATTGTTAAAAATTTGGAGCGCAGTTCGGCTTTTGTGTGGGATTTTTTTTTTTCGTTTTTCTTTCTGGAGAAATGTTAATATTAAATAGTTCGAGAAAATTGTTAAATCATACAAATCTAATTAACTAAATAGGACAGCCATTGAGCATGGGCACTAGCGTGTGATTGTAGACGGGACAGACATGGGTTCGATTTCGACTCGAAGAAATTAAGTATTAAATTTTTATTTATTTTATTTTTTTCGCTCTGGCGTTAAGGCAAAGCGCAGCGTCGAGTTTCGCAAAAGGCAATATCTCCAGATTTCGATAGAAAACGGGGAACGGGAACGGAGTGTCTGAATGGGAACGGAGTGTATTAACACTAGGGTCTTAGGTTCCCTCTGTCTATCCTGATAAGTGCAGGGTACAGCTTGAGGCTAAAAAAAAACAGTTTCAAATTCCTGCCTTCCTTCCTACCTTACTTAAAGATTAAAATGATATACATTTTTTTTTATTTTACATATTAATACAAAAAAATCATCAAATATTTATTCATGAAATTACTTCTTTATATTAATGAAAGCTTTAATATGAAACTTCAGTACTAGTTCAGCTTTGTGACTCTTGCATGTCAAATGTCCTCGTTAAGCTCACTCTATTTACATTTTATTAAAAAGTTCTCCTTATTATAATAATTAACTATACTTACACACTACAATGTTGTATCATGTTTATTTCATATAAATATATCTTTGTATGCTTCTATCTGCATATAAACTAGGTTAACTAAACGGATTTTTAAAAAAATATATAAGTAGGAACTTAGTGTTACGAGATGAGTCACTTTACTTTTAGAGCAAAGCAATATTCATATCAAAATAATCAGCTCATCATTTGAGCAAGCAAGTGCGCCGTGTTTTGTGGTTTGGTACAACTTCCACAAGTAGTGTCATCCTTCTGGGCTTTTCCTCATTTTGAGAGATTTTCTTTAATGGTTACGTAAGCAGGTCAATGACTGCAACTTCGTGGTAGGCTCTCCGTTGGAGGAGAAAAAATCTGGAGAAGTTTACATCGCTAAAGCCGTTCCCTGGCACATCTTGCTCGGTTTTTGTTCAGAATACATGCAATTCCCCACAAGCTGTCCCCTACGCTGTTTCTTTTCTGCATATCAATGACAAGTTAGATAATTCCAGCATTCATAGCTATGCAGATGATAGCACAATGCTCCCCACTTACAGCCGAATTCTGCAGGCATTTCGAGATGAGTTACGTAACTCAAAACCGCACATTGCATCGACACCAAAACGAAGAAATGAAAATATTAAATATTCCATTACTTCGAGTCAAATTCGATGGTTAAATGGAGAAAATAAAAATTTATAATGTTCAAAATCGTGTTAAACCATTTATATTGATATATATTAAACGTCGCGCTGAAATTTTCTTCTAAACTGTTAACAAATTGTGTACTCAATCTTTAGTTCAATGTATCGTTGCGCGAAATAGGTCCCCTCAAACAAATGACATGGAAAAGGGGTCTGTACCGTAACAAATAAGAAAGTAGTTTTTTATGCCCCCATATTATTTGCTGGGGCACATTGGTTAGTTGTATTGGGGGGCATATAATGTAATTCATGAGATGTATTTGGTTGAAAAGATTTATTTTATTGAATTAGGAATTAAATATGTTGATATTTATTTATTTTGACAAATCTTCCGCCTTTAGGTAGATGTTAAGAATTTATCGTCAAAACTTTCTTTCTTCCATTCTGTAATGTTCGTCTATTTTAAAACCCCAACGTCATCCGCGCTTGGTCTCATCAGACCAACAGACTATTCAAAGATCAATGAATGGGACGGTAGAACTAAATGATGGTGAAGATGTTAGACGAATATTTTCACGCTTTATTTTACGAAAAAGTAGTGTAGATAGTTTTATTATTTACTATCAAGACAAGTTCTCCCTTTTCGTATTAATAATAGTATATTATACTGTGGCTTGTCGCTGTAGTCCGCATATAGCGAGTATTAAGATATTCCGTTCTCCTTTAAGGCATTGCATTTTAATTGGCGGAGTTCAACGCCGCGCTTTGAATATAGAGCGGGTAAAGTGACGAAATTGAACTCCTCTTTTAGTCTCACCAAAATTAAGAAAAATTCCTTGCCTCAATATGTTTACAATAAATATTACATGAATATTATCTATTTCTAACACAAAATTTACTACAACTCTACAGTATAGCAAATATACTGCACTTGGTTACCTTGATATATGTAGAAGTTAGTTAATGTTCTCAGAAGTTTAATTAATTTTAAAATTGAAATGGTAGTGTTCATACATTAATATATCTGTAGTTTGTTGGGGGGGAGTTTGGAAGGGGTTGTGGGTTTGAATGCCAAAAGAGAGAATTAATTTTTAACTTAACTTGGCTGCACTTCACGCTTTATCCCTAGCGGGATAGTCAGAGAGAACGGAGCGCCAAACGCTACGGTCTCTACATACATCTTTCGACTCGTCCACTGTCATCAACTTCTTCATGCATGCCCTCCGGGAGGTCCTCATGCTTTTTACGTGACCTTCCTCCAGTATCTTTGACACTGTGTTTTCGAAGGTCAACCGAGGTCTCGGTTTTATGACGGAAAAGTGAGCGGTAAGAGAGGTCTTACCGCTCACTTTTCCGTCATAAATCTTTTTTGCCATTCTTTCATCACTTATTAGTTCGACGTGACCAAACCAGTTGAGCACGTTCTTCTTCATTTTCACCGTGACGTCCTCGCTAGTGAATTTTTTTTTTATTTTCTTAACTCTAGGATTTCTCTGCTTACCACTAAATAATATCATGACACTGAAATAGGAAGTTACAAAATGTGCTTATAGTAAAATGTATCCGAGCAAGTAAGCATTTCATTAAATTACAATACGAGTAAATAGAAAGATAGCTCGGCTTTTATGTTTGGGTTGGTTATAGTAACTCACTCATGTTGAAGGATAACAATCGAATATGTTTATTCGATTGTTATATATAAACAGACATATTTCTTCTTTATATTTCTTATTTATATTCATTCAAAAGTAATATTGTAGCCAATGATCTGAAAAATCCAAATATTTTTACCTTATTACACCTTATTAAGCATTATTTCATTTTATTTACTTTAATTAGGTTTTTTAATAATTTATGTATCTTTTTAAAGCTTTCGCTTCATTTTGGGAATTTTTTTAATCTGTTCCTCGCATGGGTATAGGGTAGAGTGGCAAAGGGAACCTAGGAAATTTATGATAAGACATTCCATTCCCATTAACACACTTTCGTTCTCCACTTTCCACCGAATTAAACAATCATAAATAATAAATCAAAATAATATTTCATATTAAAATCCTCGCTAAGATTACTCCAGAAATGTGTAATTTCAAACCAAGATCTAGGTTACATCCTAAGTATATCCTCAGTTGATTACCATGAAAGTAGGACTACTTCTCCCGAGCGAAGACAATGTTGAAACACCCCTTTGTAACGCACGAACTCTACAATAGTGTAGAATATTTAATGTAGTACGGTGTCATGGTGTCATGCCACTCTTGCTTCTTGCCTTTGTAGGTCATTAAGAAAGCTTATAGTTAACGTGACGGCTATAATTTTAAATATATTTTGGATTTTTATTATATACGTATGTGGATATATTTTTTCAGTGCAAGAGACCAAGAGATATTCTTCCATTTTTTGTAATTAGATTTCCCATTCCATACGGACACGTGGTCCGAAATGCACCATTATTTTGCTAAAAGGTTTTAAATAGTAAAATATTATAGTTAGAAGTTGATTTTATTAATATTTTTATAGAGTTTTCATTAGAAAATGCAGCAAAAAGAAGAAAATATTTAGTATGCCAAGGATTCACAGCACACGTGGTTTCAGCACAGGTGCTGGACGAATCACGTTGAATGATGAGAAATCCAGAGCACCTAGGGTTTGCGACCTAATTGTAGGCTTAAAAGCCATCTTTACAATTTCATCTTTCAATTAAATAAAATAGTAAAAATAATAATAATAACAAAATTAAATTGCGAATGAAAATTATTTTAAGCTTCACGTCAGTAGATCTGGCACAAATCAAACCATCCAATATAAACGTCATATAGTATATACTTCATACATTTTATCTTCATACAATTTTCATGGATTTTTCATGAAATCGAGACCGAAATTACCGACATCAAAAAATAATCTACTGAAATAAAATCTTATAAAAAGGCAGGCATCGACTCGCAGTAAAAAGTTATGAGATCAAACAACTCCAATTAACCATCAGTATGTTTGCCAAAGGAATCACGGGCTGGAGAGTTATTTTAAAGAAACTCGTTATTTTCTTCCATTATATATTTATATACTTAGATAATCTACTTAGTGACATATATTTTTTATTTTTATGTCAAATGATAAAATTTTCCTTTCAAATATTTATCTTTGCATATTATGATACTTTTAGAATATCATTATTCTTCATCAATGGAGAACGTAAAATATACTAGATTCTGAATGGAGAAATGAGATTTATATCATTATTCAAATTCCGTTGCCAACTATTATTAATATATATTTCTATTATTATCCGTTATTACCGTATTTTCTATTATTTTAATATTAACTAATATAATATGTATTTTTTAAAAGATTATCTCTGTCGATTCTACTTTACATTCATACTAGAAATATATACATACAAACATAATATTATTATTGTAGAAATGAAAGGTGATAAGAGAACGTCACATATGAACGACAAACAAAGAAGACTATAATGGCGACACGAGGCTTTGTTTAAGAATTACATTGTAAACAAAACAGCTTCCCGTTTTTTCCCCATAGCAGACTAGGTAGAAGAGTTAAGACACTCCGTTTCAAACTTTTCAATTGTCGTGACATTGTGTGTTAAGTGGTGGAACTCGTTTGTTTATACCATAGCAAGGAAAGAAAATTATTCATTTCAGGGAAGTTGAAAAAACTCAAAACTTCAAACTGCACACAATGCATCCAGAAATCATCGGAAAATGGGGAACGGAGTGCCTTAACACTAGGTTCCTTTTGTTCCTTCTGCCACATGCGAGATATAATGTGAAAAAATTATGAAAGGAAAAACTTGAAAAAAATGGTGTGAAAATAATTTATGATTACACAAAACGTACGTAAGTTGTATAATTTATTCTTCCACCCTCATTCATTTCTCTCGTGTATCTTAACCAGTTCCAGGGGTGATCCATATCCATTTTTCATGCTGATTTCTTGAATCCATTTACTTTATCATGTCAGATCTGTGGTACACTCGATCTAGAGCCGTTTAGTCTTTCGAGGTCTTTTCTTTTTATGGCACGTCTCATCGTACGCCTTCAGTAATAATATTATAGAGAAAAATAAGAAATAAAGATTCTAGGCCAGTCCGGGCTCAGGGGCACAATGGGTGACTGTAACCGTGACTGGTCGTGGATTCAATCCCCGCTTGAGGAAATGAAGTATTTATTTAAATGTATATTTTCATTTCTTCGCTCTGGTGTCGAGGCAAAGCGCGGCGTTGAGTTACGACACTAAACACGCAATGCCAGAATTCAGCAAAAATTGGGCAATTGGGTGTCATAACACTAACTTCCCTCTGCCTACCCTATGCTGCGGGATACAGCGTGAAGCTGATTTAATGTTGAATTAAGAATAAAAGAAAACAAACTATAATATATAAAAAATATACAAAATAAATTAGAAAACGTGTACAATTTTAAACAATACTGCTCTTTGAATGCAAAAAAATACTGCAATTTACTCACACTTAATTCTATTTTAGTCGCTAAGCATCTGGAGCACCAGAAGCAAAAACTCTAGCAAAAACAAAAGATATTATCTTCAACTGGTGCAGAATTACTGATTCAGATCATAAAACCAATAATTCTTTACGATATTGTACTCCAGGGCCTCCTTCCACCAGCTGTTTGTCAAACTAACAAGCTAACATATTTATTAGTTATTCTCTTAACGAAACTAATGCAATGAAAGTCTTAAGTAGGAATAATTGCGATTTTGAGACCGTCTTGGCACGTGTTGGTTGTGGGTTCGATTCCCCACCTGGGGAAGTGACCTGGAAATTCTATGGAAAGTTGGGAACGGAGTGTCTCAACATTAGGTTCCCTCTGCCAAGTCTGCTATATGTGAAGCTGAAAAAATAATTGCCACTTCGAGACGATATGGTTCTCTATATTTAATGTTATAAGTTTTTAATTACCTCTTTTCTGCTTCAAATCTCGCTAAGATAGTTTTGATTGCTCAGTTTACTGTTATGAAAGATTGTAAAAACTTTCGGGGATATTTAAGTAATGGAACTGAGAAGATGATGATTCAATTTAATACTGATTTTTCTTTCTTTTTGTTGTATAAAAACTCTTTTTTTCTAGACTTCAAGTACAATAGACATACATATTATAGCAAATGCAAGGAATGGCGGAAAATGGAGGAAGGAGCTACAAATAACGAAGTGGAATATAAAAGGAGGAATGGGAGCGAACATGAATGAATTATTAAATGTGATGGATAACAGAAATTTGGATGTTGTTTGTATGACAAGGAACAAGAAAGCAAGTGTCTTAATGGGAACGGACTACCTTAACACTATGTTCCCAGGTTCCCTCTGCCTACTCTGCCCTGTGCGGGATACAATGTGAAGCTAAAAATATACTAAATACTAAACCAGAGCCAGCGAAAAGGAAAAGACGCGACGAATAAATAATTGAATCTGTTTGGTAGGTGGCAAGAATTTTCACAGTATTTTACTTTCGACGATTTCGTAGGTAATGCTCGAGTCCCCTCCTCCACCTGCCTGGTGGAGGCAATTAGAATAGGCGTTTGTGTCCCTTAAGAAATTATAACAATTAAATGTCAGTTTAGCACAATCGTTACAAAAATTTGTAATTGATAAAATTATAGCAAATTTTTATTTTTTTGTTTTTAATAGCTAAGCATTTATAAAATGTCTCAATATTCTCTATTAACGTATATTATTTTCATTTTCTTGATCTGGAAGATGAACAGTTGCGTTGAGTTACGCAACTCTACATGCAATATCTCGAAAATTTAAAGGAGTATTTTAACACTAGATTTTTCTTATCAAAATTCACATTTTAGTTTAAAATTATGAGAAGAGTCTCATCTTATGTCTATAAAAACACACGAGTTTCATAATAATCAGTTGAGTAATTTGACGATTTATAATATTAATATGAAATATGATAATAAGCCAAAACATATTTTCTTTACATATTTCTTTTTCATAAAAANACAAAGATTCTTTTTCTAGACTTATAAACAAATACAATAGACTATACATATTATAGCAAATGCAAGGAATGGCGGAAAATGGAGAAAGGAGCTACAAATAACGAAGTGGAATATAAAAGGAGGAATGGGAGCGAGCATGAATGAATTATTAAATGTGATGGATGACAGAAATTTGGATGTTGTTTGTATGACAAGCAACAAGAAAGCAAATTGGATAATGGGAACGGAATATCTTAACACTAGGTTCCCAGGTTCCCTCTGCCTACCCTGCTCTGTGGGGAATACAGCGTCAAGCTAAAAATATACGAAATACTAAACCAGAGCCAGCGAAAAGGAAAAGACGTGACGAATAAATAATTGAATCTGTTTGGTAGGTGGCAAGAATTTTCACAGTATTTTACTTTCGACGATTTTGTAGGTAATGCTCGAGTCCCCTCTTCCACCTGCCTGGTGGAGGCAATTAGAATAGGCGTTGTGTCCCTTAAGAAATTATAACAATTAAATGTCAGTTTAGCACAATCGTTACAAAAATTTGTAATTGATAAAATTATAGCAAATTTTTGTTTGTTTTTATAAGAATTTTTACGTATTGCATACACATTTTTAATAGCTAAGCATTTGTAAAATGTCTCAATATTCTCTATTAACGTATATCATTTTCATTTTCTTGATCTGGAAGATGAACAGTTGCGTTGAGTTACGCAACTCTACATGCAATATCTCGAAAATTTAAAGGAGTATTTTAACACTAGATTTTTCTTATCAAAATTCACATTTTAGTTTAAAATTATGAGAAGAGTCTCATCTTATGTCTATAAAAACACACGAGTTTCATAATAATCAGTTGAGTAATTTGACCATTTATAATATTAATATGAAATATGATAATAAGCCAAAACATATTTTCTTTACATATTTCTTTTTCATAAAAAACGTAATCCGAGCTGAAGTGACCGAGTTACCAGAATTATTTATAAAGTATATATATATAATATGTCGATAACCGTAACGAGGCAAGGCTTTTTGCCTCATGACATATAGTGCTTTTAGGTCCCTCGTTACACTCTACATATTTCACGTAAAGGATTACGTTAAAAAACATAACTTGTTTTCCTTAAAAAGTAGGTTATAAGTGATGGAAATTATAATTCAGCTTCACGCTATCAGGGGAAAGTCAACAAGGTAGGGAAGGCAGAGGGAACCTAGTGTTAAGACTCTCCGTTCCCCACTTTCCGCCGAAATTTTTGAGTGTTGAGTGGCAGTATTTAGTGCCGAGCTTTTGCCTTGGTGCCAGAGATAGGCAATTATAATATGTAGACTAGATATCCATAATATTAGGGTAACATCGAGCTGGTGTAGATAGAATTGGAAGTTGGCTGATAAAACCTTGGACTGCTTAATAGTAAATATATCGAAAAGCTACAGCTGAAAATCCCCAAATTTACAACATCGATTCCTTGGGGAATAGAGGGGGGGTTCCCCTTTCTCTCATAACATATCTAATAAAAAATATATATAAATTCACAAACAAAGCAACAGCTCTGCTATTGTAATATAATATTGTAATTTTATTCCACTTTAATGCTTTACGTCGCAAAATTCCACATAATTTAAAAGGAGGGCATCAGCTAAAACACTTTTGTCACACGCGAAGCTCATTTGGTGTGTCAATACAATTGTCTGTGTAAAATACAAATGATTCTAACAAATGCTAATTTTATTTGTATGTATATTTCAAGTTAGTAAAATGAATAACTTTTATTTTTTCCGTTTATTATTTTTTCTCTAGATATTCGTTGTGTGTACCTTTTGTAATGTCGTAAACAGAATATATGCCGTTCCTATTAAATCACTTAAGTTCACCACTTTCCTCTGAATTCTTAAGGCATTGCGTTTTGCGAGTTGCAGAACTCAACGCCGTACTTTGCCTCGTACCAAAAAATGCACACAAATGAAATGAAAATGCTATGCTGGGCAGTCACAAGACTTGATAAACTACGGAACGAATACATTAGAGGGTCTTTCAAGGTCGATGGTGGAAAGTCGCTTGCGATGCTATGGGCATGTGATGAGAAGAAACGCATGTAACGCCGTAAAAACTGCCCGGGCTATTCCGGACACAAAAAAGTGTAGAGGAAGACCACAGGCCACGTGGCGGACAACCGTCACCAAAGATCTGGCGCGGGCAAAATTAGATTTAGAGACAACCCAAGATCGTCTGACTTGGCACAGGAATACGAGGAGGGCCGACCCCAAATAAAGGGAAAAGGCACGGAAGATGAAGATAGTATTTTAGTACACATTTTTTTAGTTTCACGCTTTATCACGTAACACTTGGTGTTGGAAGAGATCTAATATAGATACTGAGATCGAGTGTTAAGAGGCAGAATTTAGAGCCATGCCTGTCTTGATAAGATGAAAATAATTCATACCTAGAGGAGTATGATGTGTAAGAATCGAACTCACACCAACTGCGCTTACAGTCTGACGTCGTCCCTCTTTCAGAATATTATATAAATAAGTCTAACGTAAACGTTTCTTAAAGAAATATAATCTAGTAAGATATATTTAATACAAAGCTTATTATAACGAATATTACATCGAAGTAAAAAGCTCCTAGTAAAAAGCCTTTAAATAACAAACTATATATATGAAAATAAATTGTAACCTTATATATGAAATAATTTCATAATTTTCATGAAGCGGGGATTAGTGTTGGGTATTCGGATTTCCCTCACGTAGAATTAATTTTCGGGTTAAAAAGTCATATTTTTCACAATTTCATGATATTTTATTTAACATCGCACCTGTGTGAGTCCATATTCTCGTAAATGATGTGGATTTTTCTGTACACTGTCAAAAATAAACTTAGAGTACAGTTTTAATTTAAATTTGAAAATAATGTTAACATATTCTCTTAGGTTAGTTGTAGGTTCGAATCTCACTCGTGGGAATGAATTGCTTCAATTTTTTCGCTCTGATAAGCTGTGGTGTTGAGGATATCCTCCTATATGGGGTATAAATAAATCAGAAAAAAGTGTCTTTATGAGGAACAGAGTATTTTAACACTAGGTTCCCATGTTCCCTCTCCCAATACTGATCTAATTCGACAATTTTAAAAAAAAATCACACTTAAAAAATGTCAATTAGTCATTATTCACTTCCATGTTTCCTAATCCAGTTTCGCGGTTACAGGTCCTTCATTACAATCTTAACTGCTTCGATTCGTTACGTTTCGAATACCATTCATTAGGGCAACCCCGGTAAGTAATTGTGACCCCCAAACCCCCTTATTTATAGGGGGTGGTGATCATCTGAGTATAAATGGCCGATATTGGTTTTAGAGCGAGCAAATTAAATTTTATTGCTGTTTAATCCTGCGGCTCGTTGGGGTTGGATTTTGTTCTTAAGACGTAAATAGTCATTAGGGTTGGGTGTTCAAACTTTTATGCTTTATGCACGTATTAATAATATAATTAAAATATTGACTTTTCTTGTATTTATATGTGAATATATATAATTATTTTTATATGTATATGTGGTACTTATACTTTTCTAGCTTCATGCTGTATCCCGCATATAGCAGGGTAGACAGTAGAAACCTAGTGTTAAAACACTCGGCAAGCCACTTTCCATCTAATTTAAGAGGCACTTTGTATTTGTGGCGAAACTCAACGCCGCACTTTTCCTCGATACCAGAGCTAAAATGATAACATTAAATATTACATTTCTTCAAGTGGCAATCGAACCTACGACCTTACCGTACCCACGTTTACAGTCTCACGCTTTTGCCTCTGCCTCTGTCGTTTAAGAGTTTCTTTCAAAATATTATAAACGTAAAAAATAAAGATCTTATCATTTTGATACTAATTTATCATTCTCTTTCTCTAATAAAGAGTGAAGCTACGAAAACTAAACAATTAATTAAACACTAACTTAAATTACTATTACGATTTCACAAATTCTCTTTTAAATACTCGTATCTTCTTTTATCAGTGCGTTTCTAGTTGAACGGTTCTTTAAATTTCCAAAGAGGCAATCTTAAGTTTGAGAACAAGCAAGCAATAGATCTTTTGAACTTCGCTAAGCGACGCCTTTTAGCCGCTTGTGGCAGTACTTCGTAGCATTTACATGTTTATATTTTTTTTCCTATTCATTTTCTTTGGAATATCTTAATAGTTATAATAATTATTAACTTTTCTTTAGATTTTTATTGTAGACATAGTTCTTTATTAATGATTTTGGGTAAATGGAATCTTATTTTTTCAGCTTTCACGCTGTATCCCGCATATAGCAGGTAGACAAAGGGAAAGGGATAGTTCAGACACTTCGTTCACTAACTTCCGCCGAATTTTCTAGGCATTGCGTGCTAATAATAACTAAACTCACAAGGAATCAGTCCTGTAACTTCTTATTTGGTTTTAAATAGTAAATTTTAAGGAAACATCGTCTATGAAACTTAATTATTTCAATTCCGAATTCTAACGTGTAATTAATGCAAATTCCAAAAGGTCTGGGATATGTTACAAGGACCGCGCAGGTATATTATTTATTCTATGAACTCCATACGGTTCGTAAAGTTTTGATAAGTGCTCTCTCTAAGCCTCATATGAGGCTGGCTTTTGCATACATTGTTGAGACTACGCTGGTAAAACATATATAGGCTGTATTTGTATATGAAAATAAGTTATAAATTTGGGAAATTTATAGATGATTTAATCTTTTTTTTTTTGTTATTATTGCGTAGATTGCCCCCTGCAAGATAGGCCGACGACATAAAGAGGTTGGCGGAAAGCGGATGGGTCCGAAAAGCTGAGGATCGAGTGTCGTGGCGAGAATTGGGGAAGGCCTATGTCCAGCAATGGACAAAAGATGGCTGTTGATGATGATGATGATGATGATGATTGCGTAGATGTCTAACAGTAAGTTTAAACAGATTGTTCCATTGTTTTGCAATTTTCTTTTCTTTTCTTNTTTCTTTTCTTTGTCTATTCAGTTTTACGCTGTATACCGTATATTCCACAGAGTAGATTAGTGTTAATACACTCTGTTCTCCACGCATCACAAAGTTCTCAAGCGTATTGGCAGAACCCAACGCCTAACTTTCTGAACTTACCAGAGCGAGGAAATAAATAATTTCTTGTTTCTTTCCTAAAGAACGATCTTCGTTAAAAATCTTTAATTATTTCTACTTTATTTCACTTAATATACTTGAATTAACTTAATATATTTCTTCGCTCTGGCTAAGCGAGAAAGTTCGGTGGAAAGTTTTGGAACGGAATGTTTTAACACTCTGTCTACCCTGAGATACAGCGTGAAGTTCAAAAAACCACTAAACACTATTATTTTCTCACTAATAATTACGGCACTTGTTAAAATAAATGTAATCTCAGACTATATTGATTGAAATATCCTAAAGATTTATGTTACTCTTAGAAAATAATTCTTAAGTGCCTATTCTGTGATTCACTCCATTTATTTAAGTCGTCGTTCCAATATTTAGTAAGTAATATCTCCAAGTATTCTTCAAATTTCTTAGTAAATAGAAGTACGAGTATATTGCTTATGATCGATTTTAATTCATTTTAGTAGAAGATATATTTTATTGTTAAATATTATGTTAGAGAAGTTAATGCGACTGGTTGTGGGTTCGATTCCCACTCGAGAAAATGAAATATTTATTTAAATTTATAAAATAGGGAACTTGGTTCCCTCTGCTAAGGCTGTTACCGAACTCAACTTTGAATACCTTCTTACCAGAGCAAAGATATGAAAATATGAAACATTTAGTTCCTTCCAGTGAGAATCAAATCCACAAACGTTGTATATATGTCTCCAACATGTAAGAGTGAAAAAAAATGTAAGAAGAAAACTTAGTGACTGATCTTTATTAATATTTTCGCATCTATTCTCCATTGTACTAAGTAAGCGCTAAAAACAAGAAAAATATAATATATTTTCAACAATAAATAAAAAAGCAAAGAAAAACAGAAAAATAGCAACCATTTTTCTTTAACTAAAGCTTGACGATTATAACAATTATGAAACTCTAATTTCCCTTGTAAAATAAGCAGCAAACATGCTAATAAATATGTATGCGGAGACCCCGAATGAAATAAAGTATTATATAATTTAATTTTTTCATCTTACAAAAAACAGGGGTACATTTTCGTCGACAATCTTAATTCAGCCTTGTTTTAATCAACACCCTCCCTCCTAGGGTTCCCCCACCCTCGTTAGGTGTGAGGGGAAGAGGAATGTAGAGAAAAATATCACTTGTTAACTCTGATCTTCTGGGGGAGGTGTACAGATGTCGCGATAAGAATATTAATTTAAATATACCGCATTATGATTTTTGGAGGACGTGATTTTGAAAGTAAATTGGTATCTTTAGGGGTGAGTGCCTTTTCGACGTATGTTTTCAGTAAGTGGATTATTTCGTTAACATATATAATATGGTAATGTTAAATTATATCGTATGTTTTATAGAAAAGAAAAGTGGTGCTGGTGTAACGAGTTGTGGATTCGATTCCCACTTGATGAAATTAAATATGTAACAATTTCATTTAACTTAACAGGGGCGAAGTATCTCTGAACTAGGTTCCCAAGTTCCCAAGTAAACAATGAACATAAGTTAGTGTTAATTGGAAACTGAGTGTCTTATCACTAAGCTTCAACAGATAAGCAGTATTTAATAGGTTTATAGAAACACAAACTAAACCTCAGGTTAGGTTACGTGCTAGGTCTGTTTAATCAACTCGGATCTCCACCGGGTTAGAATCAATTAGCGCTGACACAGAGCATCGATCAGTTTGCAAAGATTAATCAAGCGAAGTACTGGATTGCTGAAGCGAGAATCCTAGAAGTCAATCCTGAAAGCTTCAATACCATTGTTATTGGAGACTGTTAATATTTATTTGAATTATATTGAGAGGTCGTAGTGCCAGAGCGGTATGAGCATGTGGGTTCGATTCCCACTTTCGACGAATTCTGGAGACACGTGTCGAATGGCGAAACTCAACGCCGCGTTTTGTCTCGAGACTAGAGAGAAGACTTAAATATTTAATTACCTTGACTGGAAATCGAATACACAACCTGTCGCGTTTACACGCTTGTGTCCCTGTAGTAACTGCCCTATGAAAGGCAGGCCGCCCTCCAACCAGGTGGACCGACGATATCAAGAAGACAACGGGAACCCGCTGGATTCAAAGGGATAAAATCTAGCCGGTTCCCGCTGTCTTCAAAGGGCGCAGGACCGGACGGAGTGGCGAGCATTGGAGGAGGTCTATGTCCAGCAGTGGACTTTAAAAGGCTGATGGATGGATGGTCCCTGTAGTAAATTATAAAGAATATTATCTATATATATAAAAGGACTTGTCCTCACTGACTGAGGTAAGACGCACGCACAACCGTAACCGCTGTGCGTAGAAACGTGCAATTTGCACAGATGTTTACTTTCGTAATCTGGACATCCACTAAGAAGGGATTTTGAAAAATTTTAACCCTAAAGGGACGAAATAGGGGTTGAATGAGGGGTTGAAATTTGTATGGAAAAAAATTTAAATCGGCACTGATTTCTTTAAAATTTGAAATTTAGATTTTTAAAAGTATTTAATTGAACATGTATTTCATCGTTTTCTATAATTCTCCCCCTAAGGGTGCAAATAAGGAGTTGAAAGTTTGTATAGATTTTTTTTAAATCGGCACCAATTTTTATAAAATTTGAAATTCAGACTCTTAAAAGTATTTAATTCAACACATGTTCCATGATTTTCTAGAATTCTTCTCCTAAGGGTGCAAATAAGGGGTTGAAAGTTTGTATGGAAAATTCTTAAATCACCACCGATTTTTATAAAATTTGAAATTTAGACTCTTAAAAGTATTTCATTGAACACATGTTTCATGGTTTATTAGAATTCCCCTCCAAAATAAGCATGCGAAGCTGCGCGCGTCCGCTAGTATAATGATATTTAGATAGAAATTCTCAATTAACCAAATATCTAATAACAAACAAACAAACGTACGTACGTACTGTGTCAAATGTTTTCATTTAGCCATGTCTTTATTGAGCATAACTCCTGTGAAAATATCGTTAAAGTACCCTTCTAGGGTCGCTGAGCAATTTGGTTGGAACCGCAGGTAAATATGGCAGAGAGGAATGCCTCATCTCACGTACCTTTGTAGACGGTTATTTAATTAATACGTGTATTCTACGGATAAGAACCCGCTTTGTTGGTGTAAAATGTATTATTAAAATGTTAGAAACATTTAGATATATGTTTTTTAATTAAATTTTGTCATAATTAAATGGGTGTCCAGTTCTGGTGCAGGGGTAGGGTGAATGTAAACACGACTGATTGTAGATTCGATTCCCAGTCTAGGAAATGAAATGTTTAATATTTTCGTTTTTTCGCTCAGGTGTCGAGACAGTACGCTATGTTTCGCGGAGTGTCTTAACACTAGGCCCTCTCTGCTAAATGCGGGATACAGCGTGAAAAATAGTCCCCTAAATACGATTAGAACCCTCAACTCATAATTGATTCCACTAGATGATAATATAACCATTAAATGGGTGTTCCAAATCTGTAATTGGCACATTAGCACTTGGCAATAGTGTATCTGGTAGTTCAACGATTCCAACAGTCATTCTGGCAAAAGAAATCTCTTCCTAAATTTACTAAGTATGTATGTAAACACCATAGACAAAGAGCAGCGTTAAGTTCCACCAAATAAATTAATAGTATCATACCTTTTTTATCCCAAAATCTAAATAAACGAAAGAGGCGTGAAAATAAAAAAAATATATGTAAATAACAATTTTACGACCAACAAATAAAATTAACATTGTCGCAAGACATCATAGTCGCTTGTTTATATTTAATGGAGTTTAACGCAGTGGGGCTTAATTACGCTAACTTTATTACCGGTTCACTCATAAAAATTAAGATGGACCCGTAAAATAAATGCTTATTACAATGATGAACTCAAATTGAGTTGTCCTGTAAGCTTTATAGTTTACTCGCTTCTAAATTAAGTGGTTTTTTTATGTTTTTATATAAAATTACACTTAAAAAGTGTAATTTTGCGGACTACACTTAATAAGTGTGGCTAGGACCAATTAGCTTATAATTACTGGTCTAGATATTTTTTCGTCTATTTTCATAAAAAAAATAGTTATACTATATGCATATCAGTTCTATACTAATATATTTTTTAAATGTAGTTTTTTTTCAGCTTTAGGCTGTATGTTGCCCAAATCCTGGTAGGCAGAGGGAATCTGGGAACATAGTGCTAAGATACTTCGTTCCCATTAAGATTTCCTTTTCCCACCTTCCACCGAATTCTGGAAGCATTGCGTGTTAAGTGGCTAAACTCAACGTCACGTTTAACGTCGACTCTATGAATGCTTTAAAAATGAGGCAGTATTTTTGTAGAATTTAACGCTGCGCTACCCCTCGACGCCAGAGAGAGAGAGAGAAAATAAGAGAGAGAAAATATTAAATATTTCAATTCCTCGAGTGGAAATCAAACCCATAACCTCGAGTTTCTCATTAAATGCGCCATGATTGGCCTCACATCAGACCAAATAATATTTCCTAATTGAAATACCGAATTAGAAAGTTGCCCAAAATTGTAAACAAAATATTAATTTAAATTTAATACCTCTAAAAACAAGGTAGACTGTCGCGTACCCTATCTTTATTATATATATATATAAATGGATGTAAAGTTTTGTTGTTCGTAATACTCGTATGAGAGCTAACGCTGTTTGCGTCGACGCGTAAAGTAATTTATTACTGCGGATTCATAATGTGTTTTCTTTCGCGTATTCCAGCCAGAATTATAATACCTTTAACACTGATATACGATCTGGTGGGATGTATGTCTAAATATTTTTAACATTTCTCGATGATCTCTTAGTAATTTTATTCTTCAGATTCTCGCTGTAACTCAACGTCGCGTTGTTCCCCTTTTTATTGATACCGTAATGGGAAAATGAAAATATTCCATTAAAGTGGGGAACAGAGTGTCTAAACACTAGGTTCTCTCTGCCTGTGTGTGCGGAATACAGCGTGAAGCTGATTTTTATCAAGTTATCACTTACATAACATCCACCTCCCCTTAGAAGAAAGAAAACCTGACCTTTTAAAAAATTAAATTAATAGAACCGAATGTTTCCAAGATATCAAAACAACCGTTCAAAGTAACATTAAGGGAATTTCCGGTACCCAATCCCCACGTATAAAAATTTCACACGAAAAAGGATCCACATTAATCATTCGGAATCCGCAGAATTTCGCCTTATTAGGGGAAACTCGTAGAGGGTCTAACAACAGACTGGCGTGTAATTGGTATGATCTCCAATATTGGGTATTCCGGTAGTGTTGCGAGAAGTCAGGATTCCGATTCAAAAAGTTTTGCCTTTATTGATTGCTTTGTTGGAAGAAAATCTACGGTAAGTGGTTTTTGGGGTTCCGTATCTCAAAGGGGGAAACAGGATCATTTTGTTCTAAAATGTTTGGTTGTGTTTTGGACTAAAATTACTCTAGGAAATGAAGCTTCTATGACAAGGCAATTTCATAGAAAAGAATCATATATTTTGTTAATTTCATACAAAATAAGTACATACGACCGCAAACTTAAGATTTTAACTTTTAACCTATTGTTAAGATAATATCCTACGACACATCCGTTCATGATGAGGCGTGGTCAGTGGCTCGTGAGTTCGGGGAAAATTGGGGAACGGAAGTGTCTTAAATAGAATTGAATGTCTTAATTGAGCGACGTAACTCAACACAGCGAGGAAAAGAAAATATTTCATAATAAAGCACCATAGCCTTAAATTCATACAAAACTATATTTACATATACCATTTTAATATACGATCTTTCCATATAATTTGAAAAGTAATATATTTGCTCGCCAGTCTAAAAGGCAGCTAACACTATTCGCCTCTGTGGATATCAATGGTATGGAAAGCGTTACCGGTTAGGTGTAATCTTCTATATCATTGTTAATGGTCGGCTTTGGGATATTAATTTCAGAAATATGGTGTTGCCATACCAATATAATATTACGGTAAGTTTCTTATATTTAGACTTATCTTTTGTGAATCTTTTTTTTTTCATATATTGCTAGAAAATATACTTAAAATTTGAAAAAAAAATCAGCTTCACGCTGTATCCTGCTCACACCAGGGCAGGCAGAGGGAACCTCGTTCCCCACTTTTCCCCCATGCAGCTCGACTGGCTTTATTTTATTTCCAAGATTGTGTAAAACCGAAAAGTCAATAGTACAATTTTCAATAAATAACAAGATTTACTCCATAAAAAGAAAGCCAATAAGACCAATTACATAAAATGACTCCCAGTACTTCCCGTAACACATTCGAAAGGTAAGTCAAGTCTACCATAAATTCAATTTCAGACATGACAAAAGATTTACGGTTTTCACTCAAAACAGAATCCTATAAAAGATTTTATTGGGCCTGAGAGCTCTATTTGTCGTCTCAGCGTGCGTTTTAAACAAGGGAACTTTTTATTGTTCTATATTACGATATGGGGAGGTTACATGACGTTTTAAAGGATTTTTTATTTTTTTTAGCGGCATATGTGTCAAAATAGGCATGTAAAGTCTGGGGATAGGGATATAGCAATATCCATATCGAGATAGGCAGAGAGTATATACCCCTTATACCTCGTCTCCTATCATCAACCTAATGATCCATTGCCCTCCAATGGTCCTCGCGCTTTTTACGTAAACTTTCTCCAGTATCATCGACATTGTGTTCTCGAAGTTCCACTGAGGTATACCTCTGGCTCTCTGAATTAAAAATCGAACTTTCATTCAATAAGAAGAAAGAACTAGTAGATCGTAGATCTAGTGCATCAACCCGAACTAATGAAAATATAAATTTAAATAAAAAAAATATTACCTCGAGTGTCGCGCTTATAGACACACACACCTGCGCCACGACTGACCTCATTCTATTAATATTGAAAAATAAATTTAATAATATTTTATTAATTGTTTACAAACTACCATTTAGTTATTCTAATCCTTATCGATTGAAACTGTATGAGCAAAGTTCAATAGTTGCAAATATTAGCCTAAACAAGCACCAACTCAGCTAGTGTGCTGAGCACTTACTTCGGATACATATAAAGTATTTATTTTATTTTTATAGTCATTTCATGGGGTAGGAGCCATATGGGATAGGTTGTGGGTTCGATTCCCTTGGGAGAATGAAAAATTAAATATTTTAATTTCTCCGCTCTGGTAAGAACAACTAATGCCTCGAGAATTCGGTGAAGAGTGGGGAACGGAAGTAGAAGAACAGAGTAACTATAAAAAACTGTAAAATTTTATAGTTTTATTTATTAAAATTCCGGAAACGGAAAACTTTACGGAATTTATTGAATTTGAGTATAGATATTGTAACTAGATAGTTCGAGCACCGAATGGTTAATGCTCGAACTATCTAGTTGCAGTCGCTCTAATATCAATTGGGTTAGTGATGTAAGCGATAGGTATTACATTAGGCACTAAGTGAAGAATGGAACTTCTTCCCTTTTTAGGTTCCCTTAGGTTCTCTCTGCCTACCGTATTATACAGTGTGATGCTAAAAATATTTTCACCAATTTAGTGGAAATTATACACACTTTAATATACATATATTAGTTTAATTTCACGTGTTAGTTTGAAAAATACTTATTACTAGCCCATTTTTATTATATTACTAGCGGTCCGCCCGCGGCTTCGCCAGCGTGAACTACGTTATTATTAATTTCTGTCTCCATGAGTACCTACGTCTTATAAGTGACGTCCATGCAAAATTTGAGACTCCTACCATTTGTAGTAACTAAGTTTCATACAAACTTTCAACCCCAAAAACAACCCCTTAGAAGTCGAATATTGCAAATTTCCGTCTTAGCGAGCACCTACGTCCTATAAGTAACTCCTAAGCAAAATTTGAAATTCCTAGCACATGTAGTTTCTGAGATTTCGTGATGAGTGAGTGACCTTTCGATTTTATATATATAGATTAGCCCATTTTTTTAATATTTGGATACATTTAAAAACAGATGGATATATTTGCTTGCAAATTTTGTGAATCAAATGCCAATATAGGAGCCGATCGATACAAGCAGCTTTACATATTTGCATAATGGGATTTCGTCCGGGACGACGACTTGTGAAATGTCTAAACCATTGTTTTGTATTGTATTGTATTGTATTGTATTTCCTTTGGACTTCTGGAAAATTGTCGCAAAATATCAAATTATTGTAAAAATTTAATCGATAGTGTTCGTGGTCTCCTTTCATAGTGAACTATGAGCTTAGTATAATTAGTTACATACTAGAGAGATTCTCATTCTCATTTGGTTGTGAGTTCGATTCCAATTCGAGAAAGCCATTAATTCAGCCATTCAACGTCGCCGTAAAGTGTCTTAATGGAAAACGGAATATCTTAACACTAGGCTCTTTCTAGCTCGAAAATCGTCTTCTTTTATTTAAATAACACAGCTTATCTCCAAGTTTACCTTCGGTACCTTGTAATAAACATAAAAATGTATGTTTTCAAACAATTTAATCCTAATATTATTCATACGCTCGTCGCTACCACTTATTGCCGATACCAATGAACGCCGTAAAATTTAGAATTCCATTTCCCAAAAGTAAATATTTTTTCGACAGTGACAAGCAAATGTTTCGGAATATTGGTTGTGCTGTAGCCCGTTTATATTTAAACGGAACGTCTCTATTACTGTGAAACTGAAGGATTTGATAGGATAGTTAATGTTTTTTTTTCTTCACGCTTCACGCTGTATCCCGCTAATAGTAGGGTAGGCAGAGGAACCCTAGTGTTAAGACAATCTGTTCGCCACTTTCCTTCGTTCGAGGCATTGTGTGTTGAGTAGCGAAACTTAACGCCGCGTCGCACCAGAGTGGACAAATTTGTTCATTTCGAGAGGGAATCGAACCCATAACCGTCGCGTGTACATTTATTTACACGCTTGTGCCACTGCACCACGCCGGCCTTATTTTGTCGTTTATCCCGTCTAAAAATATTTTGTATGGGCGGTGATACTCGTATATTTGTATTAGTGCCCATATGTAAGAAACTAAACGTTCCTATTACTTTTGGTTCTGAAATAATAACGAAATTTTAACCAGTAGAAAGAAATTCTCAACATCTATTTCCCCCATGAAGAATCGGACCATCATATTTAACAGATTTACTTTATTTTACTTTTTTCTTAACTATTTATTATTTGAATGCAAAAAATCGGAAAGCCACACTGTGAACGGGTTTACTATATTCTATCTATAACTTATTCCCATCAGGTAAATTGATTTTATTTCTACCTGCCTTTTAATGCTATTAGAGTAAAAAATATTTTATCAAATATAACACTTTTAATAAAATAATTTGTATGTTGAGCAACGGTACTCAACGCTGCATCGTCTTGTTACGAGAGCGAGATAATGAAAATAATTTATGCCATCAAGAGGAAATCGAACCCAAAACTTTCGTGTTTATAGTCAAATACTGCACTATAACAGGCTCAACTAATTACCCCAAAACGTCTTTAGACATTTCCCCATAAATTCAAATGTCTCATAATTTTAACTAAATATGCATACATTTACAATATACTATGCTATAATAATTATTATTATTCATTAATACAGTAATTGTGTAATCAACTATTATAGTAAATTTCATATAACAGGTTGAAATATTCGAATCCATTTCTCTAATGAACACTAATTTAATTACATTTATGAGTCTGTAAACTTAAGAAGTTGGGTGAAAACTTTAAAGAAAACTCAACCGCCAACTTATGCAATAAACGCAATTTCTTTTTATTATTACTAGTATTATTTTATTAATATTAATAATAACTTAACACCGTCGTAGCTCAGTGAAGCAACGTCTGTCGGTAGTTGTAGGTTTGATTTGGGTTTCAATCTAACCTATTGGGTAAATGGGTTTAAGGAAATATTTTTTTTATTTCCTGTAGTAAAACAAACTGCAGCGATGAGTTCCGCTACAGCACTCTCTCTCTTTCTCTCTATGTCTTATTCAGATGGAAAGTGGAGAACAAAATCAGTTACGATCATGTTCTGTTATTGAAAATGTATTTTTTTAAATTATAATATACAAGCGACCCTCTTGCGGCTTCGCCCGCTTTTACTACTGGATTATTCATATAATGTATGTTTGCAAAGCACTTAACATAATGTGAAAATTAATTAAAC
>JAKRZM010000351.1:33525-60350 GCA_036379175.1 Heliconius cydno galanthus
GCCCTCAAAAATAAACACATTTAACACTAAAAGCATAAATTTACATTTTAATTGCTTTGTTAAGTTTCATGTATTAGTTAAGTTATTAATGGAACTCCAGGTTCAATATAAACTAATATAAAACAGAGTTCAGTGTAAACTGGTGGCTGCTTAGTAAGCGAATACGTGCTCTAAGATGCTAGTAGATATTAAAATAGATTTCCTTGGCATTCTAGGTCCTGTGGGAATGTAATACCGTGGTATACTGATTCAAATTTGTTTATGAGATTTTTTTTTAATGTTATACATGTCAAATAAATAATATTAGTATAAAAAATAAACAATTTTATGTCAAGCAATTATTTTATAATGCTAGAGCAGAAAAATGAAATATTTCCCCCAAAATTCCCCCGAGTTGGAAACCCATAACCAACGCGTTTACAATTACCAATGCACCACTGTTTATCTAATTGAAATAAGTAGAAGATATACTTACATGCTTGTATACTGAAATGATCGATAGCTATATTTTTTATATTTTCCTTGAAAGATGTGAAAAATATATGTCAATAAGAATTTTAGACTTAATTACTTATTTCTTTCTCTACTTCTCTTACACAATTTAAAATTGAACTCTTCATACATTTCTAAAAATGTAGTTTAAATAACATTTGTAAGAAAATTTCAAATGAAATCTACATTTACGATTAAATTTCTATAGCTGGATAATAAAAGGATTCTTGAAATTTGCTGTGTCGTCCCAGCACGGCGTGCACAACTCCGCTTACATTCCAATTATATTAGATTTAAGGTTCTTACTGCATCTTTTAAATGACATAGAATACAAATACTGCTTTAAAATGTATGTAAATGTATGAAAAATACATTTATATGTATTTATTTCCATTTCAATTCGAATAAATGGTGAATGCCTTTTCATTATTGTTATTTTTTAAACTTAAAAAAACACATCAGTAGGCGGGTGGACGGACGAAGAGATGCAGGTTCAAATTTATCTATGAAAATTTCCGAGGAATTCAGGCAATGCCTCTTGTTCTTTGCAGAACTCAACGCCGTATTTTGTCTTGTACCAGAGCGAGGAAATAAAAATATTAAATACAAGCGGCCCGCTCGCGCTTTCACCCGCGTGAACTATGTTATTATTAATTTCTGTCTCCATGACTACGTCTTAGTGACGTTATGCATTTATAGTAACGAAGTTTCATACAAACTTTCAACCCCAAAAACAACCCCTTAGGATTCGAATATTGCAAATTCCCGTCTTAGCGAGCACCTACGTCCTATAAGTAACTCCTATGCAAAATTTGAAATTCCTAGCACATGTAGTTTCTGACATTTCATGATGAGTGAGTGACCTTTCGATTTTATATATATAGATTTAATATGCATCCTAGATCTACCATTGGTTTGTCGATAAACTTAACATCTAACTGGGCTGGAATTTCATATCTATCTATTTATGGGATATAGATATTCTCTCTCGAGAGACTTACACCAACTATCGTTTTTTCTCCGAATAGCAAATTCCCAAATAGCACTATGGTTGCATAATAAAATCTACTAATTCTCGTCCGTTATGTTGTTAGTTAATAAGTTAATTCTTCACGTTTTCCCAGGAATTCCATCAGTAGTGTTTTAATTTCATAAATATATTTAACAAATATTCGTACAGTTCAAGCGGGCGAAGCCGCCCAGGTTGGCTAGTACGTACTCTATAAAAATAAAAAAGTTAAAATAACACTTTCAATTCATAAAATGCATGATAAAAACCCCATATACCGTCTAACTCACTTGTCACTGCCAAACGTGAAATATTTGAACTTTGTTCATGAAATATGACGATCAAAGTAGAGAACATTCACTGTAAAAGCTTTTTAGTCCGGTCAAGCTAGCTATGAAAATAGAAGAAAAATAAAAAAAAATGGCATCGGTGATATTTGGTAGAGACTGGATCATCACAAATAAAATGAAATATGAAAAACCCTCATCGATCGATATGCTGTGTGCTTACTAAAAAATTTTAGGAACTCGAAATTTATATTTTTTTTATTATTCTTCACTTTATTCATTAATGCTGAATGGCGAAACTTAACACTGCATTTACTTTGTCTTTTTACTATGGCGAGTAAATAGAAATAATACATTCCCCCAATTGAGAATCGACCCCACAACCGTTACATTTATAGAGCTGTGCTATTGAACCAGGACGGCCTTTTAAAAAAACGTAACAGGTTGCGTCAAACTAGAAGAAATTAAATATTTAATATTGTCATATCTTCTTCACTCTGGTGTAGAGGGAAAGCGCGGCGTTAAGTTCCGCCACTCAACACGCAATACAAACGACGTATCTTTACATTAGTTTCCCTCTACCTACCCTGTCGTTAATAAAAAATTAATAAAAACCATACAAAATCTAAGCAAGGCAGTAATATAAACAATTTTAACTTAAGTATTTTTCTAAACAACTTTAGTATACACAGCACTCCGTATAAAGTTTACGGAAATTAATTTCTGTTGTTTCTAGAGCTTGTTCAAACAAAGCTGTGTTGATTGATAGTGTTATTTATGTTTTATTTATAAATATGTCTAATGCTTGTTAGGCGAGATTCATGAAACGCTTATTAGTACTTTTTCTTTTTGGGAACCTGGGAACCTATTGTTAAGACGCTCCGTTCCCATTAAGACACTTCCGTTCCCCGCTTTTCCCGAATACTGAGGGCATTGTTTGTTGAGCGGGATTCAATGCCGCATTTCGCTTCGTTACTAGTACTAAGAAATGAAATTAAATATTGAATCTCCTCGAGTGGGAATCGAATCCACGACCTGTCGCTTTTACAGTCAAACCACTCAGACCTCTGTGCCATGATTAGCCCCAGTCTGGACTCATAATATGTATGTGTCTTTTGAATACTCCTGGAATATACATATTTCTACTACGAATATGAAAAAAATATGTTCGATTTCCACTCAAAACTAAATATTTATTTAAATTTATATTTTCATTTCTTCGCACACATGTAATGCCTCCAGAATCCGGCGGAAAGTGGGAAACGGAGTGTCTTAACACGAGGTTCCCTCTGCCTACCATACTGTGTGCGGGATACAGCGTGAAGCTGATTAATTTGATTTATTTAATATGACAAAAAAATCACCAAATTCTAAAACTCAAACCGCTCTCACAGTATTTTCCGTATAATGTACAATTACACTTTTATACGTTTCACTTAATAAAAGCTGTCGAGGTATAAAATAAAACTGGTGTCACACTGGGGACAAGTCGCTTTATAGCGCAATCCAAGTAATCGTGTTTTTATAGCTTACCCTTACACAATGTTGTTTCATTATTAAAATTTACATGCATTTGAATTTTCTTTCTGATGCTTTAACAATATTTGCTTTAATTTTCAGGTAAAAAATTATATTGCTTCATCTTTTTTTAGGTTTATATTTTAAGAATTCCGTACCTCATAAGGAGAACCCTTTTAGGATCACTTTTATGCTCGTCTCCGTCGTCCGTCTGTTGTCCAAACTACAGTTGTGAAATTTGGCATGAAGTAAGACCTTACGATACAAATAAAGAAAAAAAATCGAAAAGTTAAAATAAAAAGTATTTTATATTAAAAAAAATACAAACTTACACTTGTAGTTCACCTCATAAACTTGTATTATTACAAATTTATATTTGTAGTTCTTTTGTACTTATAATTTTGAAATCTGTACGGAACCATCAATGGGTAAGTCCAAATTGCGCTTGGTCAGTTTTTTTATATTGCATTTTCCAGGATAGAAAGAGGGCCTAATGTTCTCTTTCTGTTGTTAGTTCTCTGTTTTCCGCCTCATTTCGAGGTGGAGATTCGAGGAGTTGGATGTTAAATAAATAACGACTTAGACTACCTCGAATCTATAAGCTCAATACAAAAATATAAGATATTTAGATATCTTCAGCATTCTTTCGGAAATGAACCCCACACTAATGACGAGGTGCCAAATGGCGTAACGTCACGTATCTAACAACCATTTCCTGTAGGTCGTGAAGGTCGAGGGTATCCCAGTATTTATTATAGATAATTGGGTATCCAATTATACTTTCTTCTATTTATTTTTACATGGTACTTCTACTTTTTTCTTTAGCTTCGAGATGTATCCGGCAAATAGCAGGCAGGCAGAGGAAAACTAGTGTTAAAACACTCCATTGCCCACTTTTCCTCGATTTATTGGGGTATTGCGTGATAAGTGATACTAGATGGACCAAATGAACCATCACGTTCCCGTGTTACTAGGACTTAGATCCTCTGTCTGCCCTGCTATGTGCGGGATAAAGTGTAAAACAAAAAAAATATGTCAAAGTTTTACTAACGAAATTGTATACAAAAAAATTCAAACTACCTTATAGAGTTTATTATATAGCTTCTCGAATCCATACCTATATATATTATAAATTCGAAAGTAACTCTGTTTGTCTGTCTGTCTGTCTGTCTGTCTTTTACGCAATCAGGGCCAAACTGCTAATTTAATTGTGATAAAGAGTACTCGTATGTATATCGGTCGTTACAACTACCGCACTAACTTGTGACTAGGATGACCATAATTCTTTCAAAATTTCGGAAAATACATTTTAAAACTATTATTTAATAAATAAAAATATTAAATATGTTTTGATAAAATTATTTAATATATTTTTCACCTTCTTGCTGTATGAGATAATGTTCTCGTGGAGAACGGTCCGTTTAATGTTTTAGGCCATTGGTTGTTGAATTGCGGAAATTATCGCCGATCTCCGAATGAGAATCAAACCCACAATTATCGTGCTTAGAGTCAAACGACACCACACCACCTGCAAGGGTCTACACCCCATAATTATAACAATAACTTAGTTTTTCAAGATTTTGTTCAAAAATAAATAAAAGCTTTCAATAAAATATTGGGCACATTTTTTATTAAGAAAAATCACTTGTTGTTTTAAAAAATATGGAGAAGATAATATTATAGTATTAAAAAATAAGTGGGTCAGACATGAATTTTGATATGGCCATCCTATCCCACAGTACCATTTACAAGGAACTGCATAGCTGAAAAGTTTGGTGATTAAATCCTAAGCTCAACTCGTTACACGAAGACGTGGTCGTACCACGCTCAGTTTGATTTACTTGTGATTCCTTAGATATGAGAAGTTTTCAAATCATATTTTTAGAAAATACAGTAAAACCAATAGAAATGCATACTAGCCTAGGCCGAGGCCTAATGAGGCCGTCGTGTCACAGAGGCCCGAGGGTGTAACTGTAACGTATTGGTTGTGGTTTCGATCTTCACTCGGGAGGATTAATTATTATTTATTAATATTTTCATTTCTTCACTCTGGCAACAAGGCAAAAGCCTGACATTGAGTCCCACCACTAAACAAGCGATGCCTCGAAAATTCAACGGAAGATCGGGAATGGAATATCTTAACACTGGAATCCCTCTGCCAATTTTTTTTCCTTATAGTAATAAAATAATCTTCGGCGTTATGTTCCACCCAACACGCAGTTGCAACAATTGGACCGAAAGTTCCTCCAATGAGGAATCTCCTACCATTTACATGCGAGAAACAGCTTAAAACTAAAAAAAACAAAATCATAACTTGTAAAAACCAATTCCTAGCAATAAAAAGCGTACAAACTCTGGCACATATCCACTCATACATTTAGAACTATTTTTTACTTCTATACTAAAATAACTTGGCTGTCGGAAGGCGTGATGGACGGCGCTATTTTTCAGTTTACCTTTGTACGCCGGACCGTGTTGCTGTACGCTTCGTTACCTTACAACTAACGTGTGCATGAAGGTAATCTTTTAAAAGAACTTCTTTTTTTGTATTTTTAGGGTTCCGTGTTTCAAAAAAATTGAACCCTTATAGGATTATTCTATTGTCCGTCTGTTCGTCTGCCAATTAAAGTTCGCGTGGAGGCATCAAGCCGAAATTAATGTCAATCTAGATGGATTTGGTCCAAAGGACTATAGAATATAGAGTGTACAGTCCTGTGGACCACAGAAAAATTAAGATAAGTGAACTCATATAATACTAATCATAAAATACGAGTACATACGAGTACTTCCTGTGGACTTACAATTACTATTACAAACTTATACTTATAGTTAATATCGTACAAAATTAGTGCATACACCCTCAAACCTAAGTTTGTCAACAAGAACGTGCCCGTAGACCTAAAATCATGAAATTGAACGGAACCCTTGGTGAGTGAGTTCTCTCTACCTACCCTGCAGCGTGCGGGATACAGCGTGAAGCTCATTTACTCTACTTACCATCTATTTAAAATACTATTTTATTATTTCTTTTTATTTTTTCATATTCATCAACAACATGAAATTAGTTTGGTATAACAACGGACATCGAACTCACAACTACCGTTAGCACTTTGCAGTTTCAATGACTTCAATCCATATACGAGTTCTCATATATGGATAAGAACCTTCGAATTTATAATATAGGCATACCTATATTATAAATTCGAAAGTAACTCTGTCTGTCTTTTACGCAATCAGGGCCGAACCGCTAATTCTATTGTTATAAAATACTCATATAGAGATACTTGAGGGTCTCGGGATGAACATAGTATCCTTTTTTTTCTCATATTTGTAATATTTTCGATATATATCAATATATTTAAATACTTATTAATTTGACATGCAATTTATTCCGCCATGTTTATAACAACCGCCGTTGCTAAGCAACGATTTGCAAAGTTTGTTGTTAGAAAACGTCACCCACAATGAGCTTGCTTAACGTATGTCTCTATTGAAAATTGAAAATAATTTCATAAATATATTTAATAAATATTCGTATAGTTCTAGTATAGATATATATGTATTTGATATTCGCAAATCTCCATTAGAACGATTCCAACTTTATATAAAAACAGCTTTTATAAAAGCGTTTTCATTTTACAATGGCGTGAAAAGCTGTCGATATTTCCATTTCCTTGTTAACGTTTTAAAATAAATTTATATTGACAGCTTAATTCATTTAAATAAAATTGATAACCGCCATTGCCATAGACAAAATTTATATTTATTTATTTTGCATATAGATTATATAAATAAAAATTTTACCACTAAAATATTGTTGTTACGATAGATACTTTATTTAACTTCAATAGCGTTATTTTTATATATTTTATTAAGATTTGAAAACAAATGATTAAACTACTACTCGTCTATATATTTATCTATATATATAAAATCGAAAGGTCACTCACTCATCACGAAATCTCAGAAACTACGTGTGCTAGGAATCTCAAATTTTGCGTAGGAGTTACTCATAGGACGTAGGTGCTCACTAAGACGGGAATTTGCAATATTCGACTTCTAAGGGGTTGTTTTTGGGGTCGAAAGTTTGTATGAAACTTCGTTACTGCAAATGCTAGGAGTCTCAAATTTTGCATGGCCGCAGGCACGCAGGCGAAGCCGCGGGCGGGCCGCTAGTATAATATATATGTATATATCTATACTAATATTATAATCTCAGAATCTACTGGTTCGAATATATTTTTATTTTAAATATAGGAGGCCAGTCGTGACATTAGTGTGTGGGTGTAGACGCAACTGGTTGTGGGTTGTAGGGTCGCTCTAATGACGAAGCACGGCGTTGAATTCCGCACTCAATCCGCAACGCCTTCAGAATTCGGTGCAAAATGATGAACGAAGATCGCTCTCTTAGTGATAAGACCGCCTATTGTGCCGTTGTAAATATTAATATATGTAAAAATAATCCTCGTGTTAAGACATTCTTTTCCCTACACCGCCGAATTCTGGAGGCATTGCGTGTTGAGTGGCGTAACTTAACGCCGCACTTTGCCTCGACACCAGAAAGAAATGGAAATAAAAATTTTAAATAAATATTTCATTTTCTCGAGTGGGGATCGAACTCACAACCATTCGGTTTACAGTCACACTTTGTGTCTCTATACTGGCCTTTTAGGTATATAACATATATATATGTATAGTTTTATACCTAAAATTATATATTTACCTCTAAATAGACAGAAAATTAAACCAAATTGGTTTTCACTAGTTTCTCTTTGTCTACTGTAAAAAAAAATGTTTTATTCTATTCTTATATCGATTTTAATAATATCATCGAGTGATTCCTCCCAGTTAGTCGATTTCGCAGACGATTGTTGGCACAAATTCAAAAAGAAGCCCACATATAACTGGGAACGTAATATCTGGTATATCCGAAAAGCACGCGGATAAAGCGTTATTGGATGTGTTAAATCCTTAATTGGTTTTCCAATTAATTGGAAAATGCAACAGTTTGAAATTTCATTAAAGTACATATAAATTATGAGTGTACTTAGAAATAAAATCGATGTTAATGTTTAGGGATCCTTCCAAAAGGTACGACCTTTTCTTATATTAATGTAACAGGTCAGCCTGTCTGTGATCCAAAATAATATTTTTTCATATTTTTTTGTATTATTTTAACTTATTTGATATTGAAGGAACTAATGTATGTAATTACTTCGGCTTCGCACGTCCAAATTTTTTGTTATATCAATTATACACAGTAAGTCTAACGTGTAAGCTATATTACTGAATTCGTTCAGTAAATTTTGATTAAAAGTGGAAAGAACGAACATACGTCCTCATAAACCTTTCACATTTATAATATTAGAAGCAGGTGGGATAATAAGTCGTTTAGTAGTAGATGTTTACTTTCGTAATCTGTCTGTTAAAAATATTTCATTGAACACGTGTTTCACGTTTTATTAGAATTCACCTTAAGGGTCCAAATAAGCAGGCGAAGCTGTGCGCGCCCACTAGTCGTTAATAAGAGATGCAAAGCTCGTAAAAGCCAAATTTCAGATTCATCCATCGAGTGGTTTGATTTAAGCATTGAAACATCAATCAACACATTTTGATTTTGATTCCTCGTTTTGAATTTCCCACAAAATTTAAACTATCTTTTATGGGTGTTTTTTTATTTAAAATCTGTGTAAAGACATAAAAGATAGAAAAAAAAAAAAAATTATTAAGCAAAAGATACCATAATCTCGATATGGATTTAGGAAATTATATCACATTAATATGAAGAAATAAATTTCAAATTCTTATAGGGCTTACCAAATAAAGCTAATTTAAACATTTGAAGCCTCGCCAAGAGTGTGTAGCACACCCAATTCACCTATCTCTATCCTAATAGTTTCATAGACTAGATTTCAATGATAAAATATTTTTTATTTAATAAAAACCAGAATCACTAGGTTCCCTCTGCCTCCTCTGCTCTGCTCTGCTGCAGTAAGTAACTCGCATTATTATATACATAGAAAAAAATATGAATAAAAAAAGTGTTACTAATATTAGCAGTATTGGAAAAGAATAGTTTTCAAAAATTGATTCAAAATTTATTTCATTACTGGATTTTTTAAATACAGTCCAAATGATAAGGAATATTTTAATTTTTTAACCGACTTCTGTTAAAGGAGGTTCTTATAGAACTTTCGTCTGAGTGGCCTTCCAGGCTTCTCATGTGGTCCCATCTCACAATTCTTTTTTTTGTGTACTGTCTGAAGCTAGTAATTTATTTGTCAAAAAATATTTACATAAAACATTCCGTTCAGCTATAGAAAAATATGCAAATAAATAGAAAATGCTATATACAAAAGTTTCAATTTAAAATATATAAACTGTTTTTGGCAACATTCTCAAAATTTAACTATTAGCATTTGTAACGTAACATACGTATATCGAAACTTTCCTTTCATAGAAACCGTCGTGGTGGTTTGTGCCCCACAAAAATGACTGTAACACGACGGTTAAGGGTTCCATCCCCACTCGAGGGAACAGTGAAAAACGGAGTGTTTTAACAATACATTCTCTCTGCTTACCCTGCTATATGTGGGATATAGCGTTTTTAACTTCCATAATTGTTATATTTGGCCTCACAGTTCCCACAATTAGTATATATTTTTATTACAGTACCTAAAGCTAAGTTTGTTCGCCAAGTCAGTTTTATTACTATCATTATATAAATTCGAGATGAGTCTTCAGAGACGGAGAATATGGTCCTTTACTGTAGTGGTAAAATTATAAAGCAGACGAAGTTTTCATTACCATTTCAAACGAAGTAGTGTTAAGGAGATAAAATTAAAGAGAATTAAATGAATTTTAACTTTCTCTAATAACATTTCACTGTTTCTAACGATTCTAGATTTTACTTTTAGTTTGGAATATTGGATTTTTTTCTATTTTAGTACGGTTGTTTGCATGAAGTTATTGAAAATAATGCAATAGATAATTTTATGCATATTTCGAAACGAAAAGAAAATTATTCTCAGTATGAAGTTGTAATTACATTTTATTGCTTAATTTTACAATTGACTGGCTGGTTCGATTCCCACTCGAGATGAAATATTTATTTAAATTGATATTGCCATTTCTTCGCTCTGGTGGCCTCGGCCAATCTACAATCATAATATTACTGAAAAACCTTTAATGAACAAAGCTAGCTTGCCAGACCACATTTTTTTTATTACAAAAATTTACTAGCTGCCATACTTAATAAAAAACTTAATAAAATAGAAATATTTTCTACATTATTATACAGTATAATAAATGCTCTTAGATTATTAATATGTATAATACATTTTATATGTTATATTTGCTGGACAACACATTAGTTGTGATTAACTGACGTCATTTATCAAGAAGCCAGGTCTCCCCAAAGCCCGGCCCCGTTCAGGATCCTGGTCCTCCTCCATCCCCCTTTGGTAATGTTATATTTATATTAATATTATTATATTTTTATATTTTATTATCTTGAGGCCGTGGGGCGCAGCGGCACAAGGGTGTGACTGAAACGCGACGTTTGAGAGTTCGATTCTCACTCGAGGAAGTGAAATATTTATTTACGTTTTTATTTCCATTTTCTTCGCTCTGGTGTCGAGGCAAAGCGCGGCGTTTAGTTCCGTCACTTAAAACGCAATGTCTGCGGAATTCAGCGGAAATTGGGAACGGAGTGTGTTAATACTAGGTTCCTTCTGATGCTCTGACTCCTTTTTCTTGTAGAAAGTTATGTATGTACATGGTACGTATAATTGGGTCGATAAGATTATCTATTAGAGATTTTGCTTAATTTAAAAGAGAAAGACGATCTCAGCTTTCTCAGTAAATCTCTAATAAATAAACAGCATAATTTAGAAAACTGTAACTGTTTCTAAAAGTAAATGAATAAAAATAAACATGTGAGATATGACCTAAAAGAAGATTCCAAGAATACATACCAATCCCAATCAAATGTCCAATTCAATAAAGAATGGTATCACAGTATTATTACCGCTAAAGCCTATCAATTCCCGAAGCTACTCGTGAGTTATTTATTTTAACGTCTTACGTTGCCTTCATGAGGACTAATGTTCATGAATTATGGAATAAAGGTACGAGATTCCTCAACTGAACTAAGAATTCTGTCTCGTAAGGTGCCTTCCCAAAAATATAGACTTGTTGTAGAGGTAGAGGTGATTACGTCAGCCAAATATAAAGCACTGAATTTAACAGGTACGAAATATGTACAGAATGTAAAGGATTCCTTATATGGAGTAATTAGATGTAAATTTTCTTGCTAAATTCTTAAAAGCAACGCATTCAATTGTTTTTCTATATAAATTATTATTAACTCGCTGTGGCGCAATGGTCTAACTGTTAACGTGATGGTTGTGGGTTTGATTCTTAGTCAGAGGAAAAAGTATTTTTTGTTTCCACTTTCTGATAACAAGACTAAGAGGCTCAGCACAGTGTCTTGCAAATTAGGAGGATTTGGGGAACGAGGTGTCATAACACTCATAATTCAACTCATGTCAAAGTGTCTGCTGGCCTTACAATTTGTGAAGAATGAAGGTAAAACACTATTATATAGGTTTTGGCTTTGTTTAGAGACGTCTTCTCGCTGTGCCTTCTCTACCACGTTCTTCAAAATTCGCGTTTATCTTCATCTCATAGGCCGGGATCACACCTGTAGCTTCTCTGGTGCTACACGGAGTACTGGGCGGTGTTAATCACTTACCATGAGATGACCAAAACGCTCGTTTGCCTTGTCTTTTCCATATATAAAAAAAAGAAAAAATATACAAATTAAATTTAATAATTTGAAACTGTCGATTGTCAACTGTTGGACAATGATAATCATTTCAGTTCAAAAGACCTTAGACATCAAATATTTAAGAAAACAAACTCAAACACCACGACAGTAAATCTTAAATCGAAGAACTTACTCTGTCAATTTGCAGTATATAAATTTATTGTGCCAAGTTTTCACCAAGTCCTAAATAAAGTTCTGGAAAAGTAAACTAACTGGAAATTTCGACACTGCCAGGGTACAAACAAAAAGTTTTGGGTCACAAAGGGGGAACCGCGAACTAGCCTCATCAATCAATGAGACTGACGCTTTACGAGCACAGTTGAGTTTGTCTGACACCAGTCTAACCAAGGCTACTTGGACAAGATTGTTAGATCTTGTTTACAATACGTGGGTCGAATATAGGAAAGTTGATGCCAGTGGTGGTGTGCCTGTAAATGCGATAGATTTTGGGTTCGATTCCCATTCGAACAAGTAAAATATTTAATAATTTTGTTTCTTCGCTGTGTGGTAGCAAAGCACGGCGTTGAATGCCGCCACTCAACATTGAATGAATTTTAACAGAATTCGGCAGAAAATGGGAAACAGAATGTCTTAGAATGAAATCGATTTAATCTTTTTTATTATTATTATTATCTAGCCGTAAAATTATATACTATTTTGGTGTGAGTGCTTTTAATACTTTTTCTTAGAATTTTTATAATAATTCCATCTCAATAATATAAAAAAAAAATTACGTTTTACGATCGTCTACAGTCACATGCTATGCCACTAATGGCCTGAAGAAAAGAATTTTATTTTCTCCTTTAGCTTTACCTACCTTTAAAGTATTTGAAGCCGCAACTAGCATATCCTAGTCAATTACCACTAGAAGATTGCAAAACGCTAAGTAATAGTAAAAATTAAAATATGTTACTTATATTTGGCAAGTGTGAAGACAAACTTGTTGGCTCTGCACCAGTTGGCTACAAATTATAACAAAACTTCATTTTTTTGTGCTACTTTAAAAAAACGCCTATTACAAGTAGATTACTAGATTTGATAACTATGTATAATAACTAAAATGATTATGACTGTAATGCTTACTCCAAAGATTTTTTTTTTCACGCTGTAACACGTACATACTCGTAGGTAGAGGGATCCTGGGAACCTGGTGTTAAGATACTCTGTTCCCATTAAGACCCTTCTGTTACCCATTTTGTAACGTATTCTCGAGGCATTACTTGTTGAATTAGGGACGTGACGGAGTTACTAGAGCGAGACATGAAAATATTAAATATTTCATTCCCTCAAGTGGTAATCGAACCCACAACCACCGCGTTTACAATCTTGTGAGCACTAAACTGCATTACGGCGGCAATTTAAGCTTATAATGCCTTATTTATTAACGTAAGGCTTATAATCTCATAAAAATATGAAGAAATACCTTAATTAATCTATATAATANTCATGGAGAAAGGAATTAATAATAACGTAGTTCACGCAGGCGAAGCCGCGGGCGAGCCGCTAGTATGACATAAAATTAAGATAACGATAGTTACAAACACGTTATCGATATTAATAAATCCAATTTCCATATTTTGCGATGTTAGTCGACAAAATAATAAACTTCGCTCTACTCCGGCGGGCTTAACTATTTAGTGGCTATATCAAAGTTTGGGCAAATAAATAATTTAATATTAAATAGTTCTCGAACTGTGCCCGCGTGGATAAAGTTTTTGATGGAAATCTACGTAGTAATCGACTTGTAACTAGTTTAAAGGAAAATAAACATCAGGTTATCGAAATTTAATTTTAAAATTAAACTCTCTCTCTCTCTCTTTTTTTAAATTAGTTTTTAATTTAAACTCTCTTCGCTCACTTTTTCTTCATAGTTAAACGGTAAGAGAGGTAAGGGAAGACCTCGGTTGATCCTCAACGGAAAGATGGAGGAACGTCACTTAAAAAGCATGAGGACCCATCCACCCGGAGACCATGTATGAAAAGGTTGATGACAGTGGATGAGGTTTTGTGCAACACCCCCCTTTTTATTTTCGTCGGTGGTTAATAAATATTTTAAAAAGAAAAAGAAAAAATCATGTCTAATTTAAAATAAGCAATTAATAATTTACTATAATAATTATCGAAATATAAACACAAGCACTAATTAAAGAACACCTAAAAAGAAAAAAAAGTATTTTCCAAACAAACTGTAGTAAATAAGCTTCGTTTAACCGCAAACAACTTAAATGAGTGAACTCTTTAATTGGTACCTGGAGGAATCTTGAGCAAATTTTCAACTTTTTATCAAGTAAATTTGTATACAGAAAAGGTATTTTCTTTTATGTTAGCGTCACACTGCCACACACAGCAGAGAAGGCAGAGAGAACGTAGTGTTAAGACATTCCGTTTCCCAATTTCCGCTAAATTCTAGATGCACTGCACGTTGAGTGGCGGTACTAGACTCAGGGCTTTGCCTCTACACTAGAGCAAAGAAAATAGAAATATTAAGTATTTCATTTCTTCGAGTGGAAATCGAACCAACAATGGAAGTGTATTAACACTAGGTTCCCAGGTTCCCTCTACCAAGCGGGATATAACGTGAAGCAAAAAATATGTATTTACATCATATAATTTCTGTTTTAGATTAAGTAGATACTATTATGCTTCAAAATTATAATTATAATTAATATTACAACGAACAAACACAATTTCAAATTAATTTACGTAATTATTATTACTTGTTGAATTAATTTTAATTGAAGCGTACCTAATTATAATAAGGGTATACAGGATTTTTTATATATTCATCTATCGGAAGCCTGTGATTGTATACGAGACAGGTTGCGGGTTCGATTCCCACTCGAGGAAATGAAATCGTTGATATTTTCATTGCTTCAGGTTTGCGGTAAAAGCGCGGCGTTGAGTTTCGCCATGTAACACGCAATGCTTCCAGAATTTCATGGAAAGTAGAGAGAGTACTTGGCTTCCTGTCTACATGGAGAATATAACTTCATGCTGAAAAAAAATTAAAATAACCTAAATTACATCGATTTTAGTACTATTTCAACTATTTTACAGGTTTCGTTAAGCAGATATATAATAAGTACAAACCTTTACACATGTTAAAATGCTTCAATTATTAGTAATTAATTACCTGGAAAAAAGAAAAATCCACAAATAATTTTATATTCAACCACAGTATCACTCGACAACTCTCCATATTTATTGTAAAAACTCTATGTGATTTCGCTCACATCTTATAAGAACAGATAGAAAATACTTTATTCCCAACTCATTGTCCTAATTCGAGACATTAAATATTGACATCACCAAGTGGGGATCGAAGCCTCAACCATGACGTATAATACCGTCCTTAAAAATGTTTAACTTCGACTAGACTAACTTTGAAATATTTGTGTTATTTTTTTATTATTTAATGTAAAAAAATCAATTTCATATCCTATATCTTATAAAACAAAGTCGCTTTTTGTGTCTGTCTGAACTTTCTAACTCTTCTTCTAAACCACCCAACGGATTTGGATGCGGTTTTCACCATTAGGTCGAGTATTTCTCAGGGAAGGTTTATATATAGTTTATTATTTGTACATTCTTATGTAAATTAACATAAATACGATAAATNTGCCACACACAGCAGAGAATGCAGAGGAAACATAGTGTTAAGTTAAACACTCCGTTCCCCAATTTCCGCTAAATTCTAGAGTCATTGAGTGTTTAATGGCGGAACTTAACGCAGGGTTTTGTCTCTAAATTAGAAATATTAAATATTTAATTTCCTCGAGTGAGAATCGACAAATTTCAACTGAAAATAATGTATTTTTATTATGTCTAAAATTCAGGGTAAGCGCTCCTTTCCTTCCTCGTTCTGACAAACTCTCTGATGGCACAAAGCGTGGCGTTGAGTTCTCCCATTCAACATGCTATGCCTCCAGAATTCGGCAGAAGGTGAGAGACGGAAGTGTCTTAACACTAAGTTTCCAGGTTCCATCTGCCAAGCGGGATACAGCGTGAAGCAAAAATTTTTTTATTTACATAATATAATTTCTGTTTTAGATTAAGTAGATACTATTATGCTTCAAATTTATAATTATAATTAATATTACAACGAACAAACACAATTTCAAATTAATTTACTTAATTATTATTACTTGTTGAATTAATTTTAATTGAAGCGTACCTAATTATAATAAGGGTATATAGGATTTTTTAATATATATTTGTATCGGAAGCCTGTGATTGTATACGAGACAGGTTGTGAGTTCGATTCCCACTCGAGGAAATGAAATCGTTGATATTTTCATTGCTTCAGGTTTGCGGTCAAAGCGCGGCGTTGAGTTTCGCCACGTAACACGGAATGCCTCCAGAATTTTATGGAAAGTAGAGAGAGTACTTGGCTTCCTGTCTACATGGAGAATATAACTTGATGCTGGAAAAAAATTAAAGTAACCTAAATTACATCGATTTTAGTACTGTTTCAGCTATTTTACAGGTTTCGTCAAGCAAATATATATAAGCACAAACCTTTACAGATGTCAGAATGCTTCAATTATTAGTAATTAATTACCTGGAAAAAAGAAAAATCGATAAATAATTTTATATTCAACCACAGTATCACTCGACAACTCTCCATATTTATTGTAAAAACTCTATGTGATTTCGTTCACATCTTATAAGAACAGATAGAAAATACTTTATTCCCCACTCATTGTCCTAATTCGAGACATTAAATATTGAAACCACCAAGTGGGGATCGAAGCCTCAACCATGACGTATAATACCGTACATCCGACTAGACTTAAAACTTTGAAATATTTGTGTTATTTTTTTTTATTATTTAATGTAAAAAAATCAATGTCATATGTATATAAAAAACTTTATTCTCCACTCGTAAACCCATATCAAGACATAAGATGTTGAAATCACCGAGCGACAGTCGAACCCTGAACCATCACCGACAGACCTACTATGCCACAAAGGTAACTTCTTCACAAACAAAAACATTCAAAATTTCAACTTGAAATAAAAAGAATTCAGATAATTCCCACAAATATTTATATACATTTTCATTCAAATACGAATCTATAGTAGCAAAAATTATGAAATAACTTCAGCACGGCTACATAACAGTTATTCTTTCATTTTTTTGATGAAAGAAAAACTTTTTAGATGAAAATGGAATCGTTTGAGTTTTTATTCGGGACGTGAGTAATTTGTGGTTATCCGAATTCCCGGTACTAATAAAGTATTTTGAAGATTCAGGTTTTTTTTCAGCTCCCTTAAGGAGAGGAGGTATTGCTTTTTACTAAATTTGCGGCTTATACCTAACGTAACGTGTACGCCTAGATGTTGATACTCTAAGGAATTGCCAGCCTTATAAGTTAGCTTGTTAATAATGAAGGCTAATCGAATCTTTCTTTGCTTTCTAATAAATAAATATTTTTTGTTTCTTCTATTTTTCTCCTTTCTTTTTTTCAGCTTCACGCTGTGTCTGTGCCATGTAGCAGGGTAGACAGAGAGAGTGTAGTATTAAAACACTATTCTCACTACTTTCTGCCGAATTCTGGAGGTGTTTATTGCCTGTTCAGTACAGGCAAACTGAGCAAAACTCAACGACGCCAGAGCGAAGAAATGGAATTTTTTTTTTTTTTTTTTATGGAAGAAGGACAAGGCAAACGAGCGTTCGGGTCACCTGATGATGATCACCGCCGCCCACGACCCCGTGCAGCACCGGAGGAGCTACAGGTGCGTTGCCGGCCTTTNTCGCTAGTATGTATATAAAAAACTTTATTCTCCACTCGTAAATCCATTTCGAGACATAAGATGTCGAAATCACCGAGCGACAGTCGAACCCTGAACCATCACCGACAGACCTACTACGCCACAAAGGTGTAACTCCCACTGGCCTTAAAAAAATATTCAAAATTTCAACTTGAAATAATAAGAATTCAGACAATTCTCACAAATATTTGTATACATTTTCATTCAAATACGAATCTATAGTAGCAAAAATTATGAAATAACTTCAGCACGGCTACATAACAGCTATTCTTTCATTTTTTTGATGAAAGAAAAACTTTTTAGATGAAAATGGAATCGTTTGAGTTTTTATTCGGGACGTGAGTAATTTGTGGTTATCCGAATTCCCGGTACTAATAAAGTATTTTGAAGATTCAGGTTTTTTTTCAGCTCCCTTAAGGAGAGGAGGTATTGCTTTTTACTAAATTTGCGGCTTCTACCTAACATAAGATGTACGCCTAGATGATGATACTCTAGGGAATTACCAGCCTTATAAGTTAGCTTGTTAATAATGAAGGCTAATCGAATCTTTCTTTGCTTTCTAATAAATAAATAATTTTTGTTTCTTCTATTTTTCTCTTTTCTTTTTTTTCAGCTTCGCGCTGTGTCTGTGCCATGTAGCAGGGTATACAGAGAGAGAGCCTATTAAAACACTATTCTCCCTACTTTCTGCCGAATTCTGGAGGTATTGCCTGTTGAATGAATTGAATGAATGAAAAAACATACATTTACTAAACATATTAATAATAATAAATAACCTATAATATCTAAAGAAAATCGTTGATATCTGATAAACAAAGATAGAATTAATGACCGACTGACCTACTATCTACATTCACTAGAAATTCTGGATACTCTTTGAAAATGAAAAACAAAGTAATGTTTTACTTTGTGCCTATACCACAGAAAGTGGGTGTTTGAAGATATATGAAACATTTATGTATGTACGTTTGTCAGCTATAATCTCTAATCGCCATTATGCAGGCTGTACTTTGCTTACATAAAGCTCTAGTGTAATGATTTTAAAATACAGGTAGGAATCTGTCTATGTTAATTAATCTAAAATACTGAAAAGAGACCAGTAAATGTGACAGGTTGTAGGTTCGATTCCTACTCGAAGAATTGAAATATTTAATATTTCTATTTCTTTCGCCACGCAAAGACTTCAGAAGCCGGTGGAACGTGGAGAGCGGAGTGTCCTAACACTAGGTCTTTTTGTGCCTACCCTGCATATGCGAGTTAATTTTTTTTTATCTAAAATGCAATAAACCTATATTTCTTCTTCCTCGTCATTTCACTCTGGACAGACCGTAAACCTTCTTTTAAGGGATAGTATATTTAATAAAAATATATATCTATAGTATGTAATATAAAATGCTAATTTAAGTTTGTAATTTAAACTTATAAAGCTAGAAATTTCGTTCTACTTTGAACTATAACTTAATTAATAATAGTGGCTCATAGGACAAAACTTCTAGCTAGAATGAATCAACCAATGAACCTATACGTTTAACTTTTATAAATTTAATTAACATCAGGCCGTCGCGTCGCGGCGTAGAGGCACAAGCGGGGTAAACGCAACGGTTCAAATTCGATTCCCAATCCTGTAGATAAACTATTTAATATTTTCAATTACCCTCTCTGGTAACGAGCGGCGTTAAGTTTCGCCACTTAACGAAAGTGGAATAGGAAGAAAGGAAATGGAGTATCTTAACACTCGCTTCTGCTTTACGCTAATTTAAAGTAAACTGCAACTGCACACTATATGCCGCAAAAACCAGCATCGACAGAGAGAACCTAGTGTCAAGTTCAAGTCATCTCATTCTTCGCTTTCTGTTGGAATTCCAGACATTGCTTGTTGGGTGGAAACTCAACGAAATGCAAAATTGCATAATGAAAATAATTAATTCCTTCGAATGGGAATCGAACCCATACACAGTCCTAATGCGTTAATATGCCTTAAATCCTATTTGAAATGATGATATTTTTTACCATATCATTTAATATTCATCCAAAACAAAAAAATCAAACAACAGAAACCACAAAAACTGAATAAACAACTTGGCATAATCAAATTAAACACAACTTCTCCAAATGTTTATTTTATTCTCCACACTTCAACAGCGAGTTTACGAGTCATTTAAAGCGTGGAGAGTTTTGACAAAGCTATTTCCACATCGTTGGGCACTCAAATCCGTTCAGGCTGCGAATATTTTTATCTTTGAATTTCAACATCCACATCCACGATCCCGGGATGAGAGGCCAAACTTTGTTAATTTCACATGAAGTTTCATTCTCGAGGGGGTTATTACGCAGGCGCAAAAACTCGAAAATTATTCTAAACTACGCTGAGAATAGAGTGTTTCAGAAATTGTATTAAAAATGGAGAGTGGAGAAGTTTAGCCTTTTTTTTGTTACTTTTTGCCATTGATGTTTTTTTAGAGAAACTACAACCTATATTGAGTTATTCTAGTTATGAGATATTTATAAAGTAAAAGCTTATATAAATTTTATTTATCCTATAATTACTTGATTTAAAACTCTAAAATTTGGAAAAGCTTACGATAAAATAGTTTGTTTTTGAGGGTTATGGGTTCGATGACCACTAGGAGTAATGAAATATTTTCATTTTCTGGCTCTGATAACAAAACAAAGAACGACGTTAAGTCTCGCCACTCAACACGAAACGTCTCTAAAATTGGATACAAGATCAGGAAAGGATTTTCTTTCAGCTTCTTATATAGCAGGATAGTCTGTGAAAGATGTTTCTTTAACGCCTACCCTGCTATATTTAAGATATACCGTAAAGCTGAAAAGAAAACGAAAATATTATTTTATAAAAGTTTTACTTAATTATAATTACAAAGTTTACCTACACTACCCTCATTTTACACCACTAACGTTAACTAAAACGTACATGTTCTTCCAAGCAGTTGTAAGAAGCACCTACTAATATATTCCTCAAGTTTCCTATCTATCCATGCTCATTAGAATCAAGAACACACGGAACACCGTAAACTGTACGTGTTCAATAAATTTTAACTTTCTTATTTGAATGTTAAATTGAAATTTGCTACTTCCCTTTATGGTTATTTGGGTGTATTTAAAATGTTTTTAAATTATGAACTTTTTCTTCACAGTGCCATAAAGCCTGTCTATAAACGTGATGGTCGTGGGTTTGATGCTCACTCGTTAGAAATAATTATTTACATTTCTTCGTTCAGCTCGCGTTCAAGAATAAGCCCGGCGTTAAGTTCTGGTACTCCATACTACATTGTGGAACCAAAAAAAAAGAAATTGTGAACCTAAACCCCAGGCACTTAAGTAGAAATACTTGCCCAATTGCCCGTATACAATTGTATATTTTTCCTCTATCCATATTACACGTGTAGGACAGTATTGTTTCAGTTCAAATTATAGTTGGATGGTCACGTCGCTCCCGCATTTCAGAATTGCTGCCAAACATGCCCGTCCGTGTCACGTTCAGGACGAACATGGGAGAACAGCATCTATTCTCTTTAGAGATTTCAAAAGCCACCTATGTACTAGAATATCCTTGGCGTAATCGACAAGGATATTCCAGTATGAAATTTTGATTAAATAATATATAATTTTAGGGTAAACGCTTTAAGAGGTAAATATTTAGTATCTCGCATGGATAGCAAATTATTACTCTCTTATCCTACAAGAAATATTGTACAATGAAAACAATAAATGGTGTCGAGGCATAGTGCGGCGTTGAGTTCTGCCACTCAACACGCAATGCCTCCAGAATTCGGCAGAAAATGAAGAACGGAGTGTCTTAACACCAGGTTCCCTCTGCCTACCCTGCTGTGAGCGGGATATAGCGTGAAGCTGATTTTATATTTCTTGTAGGCGGAGGGAGTACTCATAGTTATGAAAATACTTCGTTCTAGACATTCACGCGTTGGAGTCTTTGCGTGTTGAGTGGCGGAACCTAACGCAGCGCTCTATCTTCCGTAATAATCAGTCCACTAATTCAACAATGCTAAATTTCACATTCCTTTATGCGCATGATTTTCGTAAAAAAGGGTACACAGTTTTGGGTTCTATCCATACTATCCATACTAATATTATAAATTCGGAAGTAACTCTGTCTGTCTGTCTATGACGTAAAAAATATATATGGAGTTACTTGAAGATCTTGGGATGAACAAAGAGTTCCAAAGAAATTTTTTTCCAAAAAAAGAAGTAGAAAGTAGCCTTTTCGTGTTTTTTTTAGAAAAGGTGGCATAAATGAGCTTCCTGGTATTAATAATGACATAATTTGACATTTCGTTTAGATTAATATTATATTTAAATGACAACGTGACATTGGCGAAATGAATTGTGCTCAACTGGCACGCTCGAAACGCCATATATCGAGAAATCAATCAATCTATATTTAAATGATGTACAGTTACTTAGTAGATTAGATTACAGTATACATTACTATAAATAAAGTTTTAGTCTTATCAAAACTCTCCTTTTAACGTAAATCGTATGAAAACAATGGCCATGTACTCAATAATTCTGTACTAATGAGTGGTTTACTCAAAGAAACCCCTATGGTCTTTAGTTCGGGACGTGACTGATTTTGGATTACTCTGAGTCAAAAGTTGGCTCGATGAGCATTGTTCTTATTGTCGATATTATTTGGTTTTTGCTAATAATACTTGTTCTGGAGAAAAAATAATTATCTAAAGGAGAATCTCATAGACTAGTTTTTTTTTTTAGATATGTAGATAACAGGATATTCAAATGAAAATTTTATCAGGTCAGTTCCCCATTATCCTTGAGAATGTATCATAAAATTGAAGTGTAGTGACATAATAAGCTTTATGAGAACAGTCGTTGCGGGTTTGATTCCCTCTAGGGAAAATGAAATCATAAATATTTTCATTTCTTTGCTCTGGTATCGAGGTAAAGCACGGGGTAGAGTTCCACACAGTGCCTTCAAAAGTTAGACCTTGGAAAGTGAGGAGCGGAGAGTCTAAACACTAGGCCCCCTATGCCAACTCTGCTACATACGGAATACAGGTGAAGTTAGACAAGTAGTTTAATAACTGTAAGTAAGAAGTGTAGGCGATACTAGCGCGTAGGCGTTTATTTTATAATTTATGCTATAAATTAAAATGAAAACATACATAATGAGAACATAATTCTCTAAGAGGCTTTTCATAATTGCTCCTTTGATTATTTATATGAATAGATTTATTTACTTTCATAAATATAGAGAGAGATCATAAGGAGAATGCTATTAATAATATAAGTTAATAGCATTCTATTAATAAATATATTTTAGCCGGAAATTTGTAAAAATCTCCTAACGAAGCTAAAAACATTTTAAAAAATCAGCTTCACGCTGTATCCCGCACACAGCAGGGTAGGCAGAGGGAATTGCGTGTTGCAAGAAATGAAAATATGTTCTTTTTTTTTCATTTCCTGAGTGGTAATCAACCCACAACTGTCGCGTTTACATTGGCAACCCCTACGCTGCGACTGACCCCAACAAAACTCCCAACACTCCCCCCCCCCTACCCCTCCACAAATCCAAGACCAACTCCCATCAGATATTAAATAACAATAACACCATAAACATATCTGTGACAAAAATCACGTTATTAGAACAACATAATAAAGAAACGCACTGAAATGTAAGCATGTCTAAAACAAAGGAATTCCATTATTTCCTATTGTTTATCATAGCCTAATCTAATTTAGTCCTTATGATTAATAGTCCAAGGATTATAATAGCCCGCATGGCAAGTGACACAATGAGTTGGGTCAGACCCGTGACGTAGATAAAATGTTTTATATAACGCTTACCATCCACCTAATGTGCCGTTGAAATGTTAAACCCGTTATAATCGTGTTTGTAGTTTAAAGTTAAGCTGTGATATCCCTTATTTACGGGTTACGTGGTTGCTTTAGTTTTTTAAGGTGGAGTATTTTAATTTCTTTTTCAGCTTCACGCTGTATCCCGCATGTTGCAGGGTAGGCTAAGTGAGGGTCCTCTGCCTACCACTATATACTACACAGTGATAAGACACTTCTCACTTGTAGCCGAATTCTGGAGGCATTGTGTGTTGAGTAGCATAACTCAACGATGGTACCAGAGCGAAGAAATGATAATATAAACAAAATTATAATTCATTTCATTCGGAGGAAAATGAGGAACGGAGGAGTGTCTTAACTCTAGGTCTCTGCCTACCCTGCTATGTGCGGGATATAACGTGACACTAATTTATCTTTAATTTACATAATTATGCAATATTTACTTTTGCATACAAAGAAACATATTATACCATGCATAATCTATGGTAAATTAATTCGTTATAATCCAATCCTGTAAGATTAAAGGAAATAATAATTTCCCACGCGGCCCCAAATCGGGATCTCTAACAGAAACATAAATTTTAATTTGAGAAATGAGCGGGCTTTCATTCACTGTAAAATTGTTGATTTCATAAATACACCATAATTGATAATAATTTATGGAGATTTATAACGGAATTGATAAAAATATGAAGCAAATATTTAATTTACGTTGGTCACGTAAAGCAAAATATATTTATAGCAGGCTAATTAGTTTTTATATTGCAATTTGATGATTGGGATGAATTGAATAAAATTAAATTAATTAATAAATTAATTAAAATAACTTGAAGCTATTTTATGGAAACGAGCGTACGGGTGGTATTTTGAGGGTAAGTGATAACATCCGGCCTCGACCCTGTGCAACACCAGAGGAGTTAACGCACGTCGAGGAAACATCTCTATGCAAAGAATCGAACCTCGATCATTGGGTCCCCAACGATTCCAATGGCTCTACGTTATATGCGATCAATGAGCAATGAGTCAAGCTGATACTGGAATGTACCAGCCCAGAAATGAGAACAGTGCTCCATATAAGGCCTAACCTGGACGTTCAGGCCAATCGGTTGTTTTTGGATGAAGTACTGTCTGATTTTTCTGATGACCCTCAATTTATTTGAGGCAAACTTGGTCTTGCTTTCCAGATGATCCTGAAGACACTCTTGTGCCATGGGCCTCGACGGCCTTACTCGTCATGGCCTGCGCCACATTTATTTTCTATTAATCTTATTAAAGAAGTGAATTTAGGAAAGATTAGTTATTAATAGATTTTTGGAAACACGATTTAAATCTCGCTCGTAAACACTCGCTCTGTCTATCGGGGCCGGAACGTAATTGACATCGGTGGTTTCGATGGTTGCACCATAGTTCCTATGAGAATAAACACTAGTAATGTACTGATTTAGGTGAGGACTAATGATTTTATATAGGAAGAATGCTATAATAGATTTTTAAAAATAAATATTCAGCTAATATTACAAATAATTGAATGAGTATAGAACAATTCTAAAAACGATCGTTAAGTTTCATGATTGCCAGTTTGATGTTCCCATAGGGGTATTAATTATTTTATTTTTTCCGATTGTGACCTAAAACATGTTATTTTGATAAAATTAAAATCGAAATACATCAGTTCCACGCACTATCCCGCCACAGAGGGAACCTAGTGTTGAGACACTCCATTCCCCACTTTCTGCCGAATTTTTTGAGGCATTACGTGTTGAGTACATCTCCCTAAAATGATACCCTAAATTCAAAATCAATATATAATTGGCTATAAACTTTCAAACAAAAAACATATTTCTAAAACAGACTATTTTGTTTAAAGTCCTCCCAAAGCATCCTTAATTTGAATTTAATTGCTTTAAACTCTCTTAATTTGACTCTCCTCAAAACTTATACAGATTTTGTACTTTAGATCGGTCCCAATGGAGAATTTCATACAATAGTAGCAAATCTCAATCAATTTAAGTTTGGTGCCGCGGATGCTGTTCCCAGTGGGGCTATTGTGATGTTTGGTACAATCGATGCTGTTGTCAATTACACAACACGCCAGTATTAGCGGATGGTTAATTAGTGGGGGTAGGGGTTGTTAGGAGGAAATAACCATTTTGATTATATTTTAGAAATATTTTGGAATTTCTTGTTATAATCATATATTTAAACTTGTTTTCTAACTGCTCGAATAAAGTTAATTGTAATAATATATGATAAAGAAAAAAATATAGTATAAATATATAACATTAAACAAAAGGAGGTTATCTCTTAAATCGCTAAAGCACATAATGAAAGAATTACAGTTCCCTCGGGAACAACGAATGAACATCTAACGAGTAGACGATATCCTCAATACTTACAAGTATGAGAATCGATTTTGGCACAAGCAATTACCCAAAATGGAAAATTGCTTGTATTTTAATTTATATACGGATTTATCGCAAAATATAGGTTTCATAAACGATTGTTTCACAGACCACTTAATAATTTATTGTATTTCCATATAGATAGACAAATTTTAATAAATAAAAGTAATAACTGGTTCTTTGTATTTTTATGGCATAAGCTCATAAGAGTTTTGATGAAAAATTGCATTCTTTTATGAATTGAATTATAATTATTGAATAAAGATTATTTTGTATTAAACAAAGGAGGACTTAATTAATTCCAATTTTTTCGATAAATAACTTAATTGAAATATTTTTTTACTTATTTTTTAGATACTATATTCAGTGATCGTTGGATTTTCACTAAGAATAGCCGTGTCAAACGCATACGCGAGCACCTACGGTGCAAAGTGCTAACGCAGCACAACAAAGCCGTCGAGGCGGCCGGACTGCGATTATGACCTAGATAATTATTGCTCAAACGACAAATCATATTGTTAAGGCGAAGTTATTACTAGCCTAAACAATGAGTACACCGTCGAAAGATCGAATAATCCTAACAACGGAATTGGAACATACGTTATATGCCCGACTTAAAGAATTTCAATGTCACCACCGAGAGGAAAAGGAAGAGC
>JAKRZM010000351.1:62028-78285 GCA_036379175.1 Heliconius cydno galanthus
AAAAAAAAAAAAAATACAGTCGAATTGATAACCTCCTTTTCTTACAGAAGTCGGTTAAAAATACAATTTTAGTTCTTATTTATCCTTCGCTAAAGCCGTCCTTATTAAATTGATGTTTGTTATGAATTCATCAGAAAATTTCCATCACAATTTCTATATATTTTGTATATTGTATTTCTATGTATATATAATACCCCATAGAAAAGAGGCATCAACAACCATTAAAGCTAATTAGACTTCGAAGAAAAGCGTACGAAACGTTCGGTTATTATTTACTAAAGAAGATTATTCTTATTATTAAATTGTAAAAGGAACATTATATCTATTATACTTTATTTAATTCATTGTTTTGATATAAATTTAATTTAATTTAAAAAGTTAAATGAAGATTACCAATGGGCCTATACTCAACAGAAAAACAAAACATCAAAAAATATTTTTTCGAGTGATAAAGTCACTCTGACATCTTCTTTTTTTTTATTTTCCCGCTCTTGTAGAAGCGCAGTGTTTAGTTCCGCAACTCAACATACAAAATCACAAAGATTAGAAGAAATGTTGTGAAAGACATAGACTTACAACAATCAACGCAGTACTTTGATCCGGAACCAAAACGAAAAAATAAAAATATAAAATATTTAGTTTCTTTAAGTGGGAATCGAACTCACAACTTGTCGCCCTTAGAAAACCACACTCATGCCTTTACGCTATATTAGAGCATAGTGCAAAAAAAAATAAGTCTACCTCAGTGTCGATAGGAAGCACTTCAAAAATGAAGAGGAAATTTCGTGCAGCTTTTTATTTCGCTTAAGCGCTTTCCAAATATTAATGGAATGACGCATATTAACACTTGAGGCTGCGATGACCTAGTTCAATTTACATGCCATACCATATTATTGAAACTAGTTATGGGCCGTGGACTTTCATATATGAATAATAAATGTATGTATAATTATTTATTATTTAGTTAAATGCAAAAATCTGTAAAAAATAATCACGTGTGTTAAGTGGAGAACGGAGTATCTTGACACTAAGTTCTCTCTGGTTCTCTCTTCCATATGATCGACAAACAGCAAAGCTAAACAAATACATATAAAATACCGTTACGAGAATTGAGGCCATACGATTGTAGGTTCGATCCCCATTCGAGGAAGTGAAATATTTATTAACGTTTATATTTCCATTTCTTCGCTCTGGTATCAATTCCTCCAGAATTCGGCAGAAAGTGGGGAACGGAATGTCATAACACTAGGTTCCCTCTACCTACGCTGTTTGCGGGATACAATGTGAAGCTGAAGCTATTCCCGAAAATTTTATTTCGGCATATTAAATAGTTCAACTAATAAATGTAATAACATTACGTCATCCCGCAAACTCTACAGCTGTCACGCTCTTCACAGCAACGTGACAGACACAAATTAATATCATTTAGTGAGATTTTAATTTCCAAATTTTATAATTAAGCACGCCTCATTCGTTTTCACGTGTAAATGTAGGTACACTCGTGTTTTACTTACTTACGTTGGGTGATTTCATATATTTTTCAGTTTTTGAGGTCGAACGTAAAATTTTATATGGCTCACGTGATATAAACATTTCATGGTGTTGGTGTAAAACATTGTTAAATGGTTTTATCTACGAAAGAAAATATTTTTTGCATTTTTAAAGCGATAATCCACACTTAGGAAAGGAGAGTACTTTTTAAAAGACATATCTAAAGAGGTCCAGGTTCATAGCCCGTTGCATTCAAACAAAATTATATGTTTTCTAAAAAGTAAGTTTAGAATTTATTTAGAGAGTAGAAGCGCATTTTCACGGTTTTTCCCGTTCCCATACCAGGCTAGTTTAAGTGAACCTAGTAACCTCTTTATCCAACTTTCCTCAGTATTGGAGAAGTCCAACAAATAATTTATTCACAATTCATTTGTTAAAAATAGACTTACTTAAAAGAGAAAGAGATATTTCAAATATAGGTAATAGATATATTTTCATATATATTTCCCATATTTGAAATACCTCTTTTATTATTGCTGCATTATTCTTATTGAATACATATTTTTTGTACTATTTTTCGAAGAGCGGCAACTTTCCTGTATTCACCTTATTTTTTTTGTCAATATTGTAAGTATCTTAAGGAAGACAGTATTTTTCCTATTAAAGTTTAAATCTCTCCGAGATACGTTTCATTTGCAAAGTTCACTTTTGATTCCTCTCGGACTTACCTGAAATGAGGAAAGTCTGTTCAAGTTTTCTAATTTTCCGATAGAACTTATACATTCCTGCAAAGTTCTTGGCGACAGTACACGTGTCGATAATAATTTGAATTGTCTCCTGAACTAATTACCTAGATATTTTTAGATTAAAATTACGAACGATTACAATATTACATATAATATACCAGTTGTGGCGCAGGGGAACAAGCGTGCGACTATAAACGCGTCAGGGTGTGAGTTCGATTCCCACTCGAGGATATAAAAAATTTAATATTTTCATTTCTTCGCTGTGTTCTCGAAGCAAAGCGCGGCGTTAAGTTCCGCAAGTCAACACGCATGGCTCCAGAATTCNCTGTTCACAGCAACGTGACAGACACAAATTAATATCATTTAGTGAGATTTTAATTTCCAAATTTTATAATTAAGCACGCCTCATTCGTTTTCACGTGTAAATGTAGGTACACTCGTGTTTTACTTACCTCCGTTGGGTGATTTCATATATTTTTCAGTTTTTGAGGTCGAACGTAAAATTTTATATGGCTTACGTGATATAAACATTTCATGGTGTTGGTGTAAAACATCGTTAAATGTATGTGGTTTTATCTACGAAAGAAAATATTTTTTGCATTTTTAAAGCGATAATTCACACTTAGGAAAGGAAAGTGCTTTTTAAAAAACATATCTAAAGAGGTCCAGGTTCAAAGCCCGCTGCATTAAAAAAATATATATGTTTTCTAAAAAGGAAATTTAGAATTTATTTAGAGAGTAAAAGCGGTTTTCTTCATTCCCATAGTGTTAAGTTGTTGTTTTAAGTGAACCTAGTAACCTCATTATCCGACTTTCCTCAGTATTGGAGAAGTCCAACAAATAATTTATTCAAAATTCATTCGTTATGTTCCTAAAAAGAAAAAAGACTTACATAAAAGAAAAAAAGGTATTTCAAATATAAGTAATAGGTATGTTTTCATATATATACAATACATTTCAATTCTTATTGAATACATATTTTTTTTATTATAGAATTATTTTAAGAGGGGCAACTGTCCGGTTTCCCCCCTATTTTTTTTCTCAATATTGTAAATATATATATAAAGGAAGACAGTATTTTTCCTATTAAAGTTTAAATCTCTCCGAGATACGTTTCATTTGCAAAGTTCACTTTTGATTCCTCTCGGACTTACCTGAAATGAGGAAAGTCTGTTCAAGTTTTCTAATTTTCCGATAGAACTTATACATTCCTGCAAAGTTTCTTGGCGACAGTACACGTGTCGATAATAATTTGAATTGTCTCCTGAACTAATTAGATATTTCTTAGATTAAAATTACGAACGATTACAATATTACATATAATATATCAGTTATGACGCAGGGAAACAAGCATGCGACTATAAACGCTATAGGTTGTGGGTTCGATTCCCACTCGAGGATATAAAAGATTTAATATTTTAATTTCTTCGCTGTGTTATCGAAGCAAAGCGCGGCGTTAAGTTCCGCAAGTCAACACGCATGGCTCCAGAATTCTACGGAAAGTGGGGAGCGGAGTGTCTTAACACTATGCTCAATCTGTCCACTCCGCAACATGTTGGATACAGTTTGAAGCTGAAAAAAAATGAAAATAGCTACAATTGTACATGAATTTTAGAAAACGGTAACGCCGGCGTTGACACGTTATAAATGTCAGATAAAGCAGAGCGAAAAACAGAAGAATCTGTTTTTTCCAACGAGTTTCCTTCATATTTTGGAAATAACAGAAACGCCGCTTACCCCCGGGCTGGGAGGAACCTTATTTATTTCGTGATAAACAAGGGTTTAGTGTGACAAATTCGTTTAAAATATAATAGCATTCATGATTTACATCTTGTCGGCGTACGTGATGTATGTTTCATTCGTGTCGTAAGATGTCAGGGACGTTGTTTGTATCGTAACTTTTTACGATCTTTAAAATTGATATATGTATATCTTCAAATCCGTTATCATCTCTGTGATATGGCAAGGTAGATTGATAGCGCTTAGTGTTAGAATATTCCGTTCTCCGCTCTCCGACCGAGCTCGAGATATTGCATAGGTTGTAAAAATTGAGTCAAAATATTCGTAGCTCGAAATAATTTTACTTTATTATGAAACTAATATTTTATTATTAAAATATTTTAATTTTTACGTAATTATTCGATTGAAATTTGTGACTTTGAAAAAAAAGTTCATATAATTAAACTAGAAATAAACCAACTAAATTCATTCAATAGTTTTTTTCGTAAAGCCAATCTAAAGTAGTTTCTGTGAACTTAGAACAAATTTCTTAGGAGCTAACATAACAAGCTGACTTTTTATTCACTTATCTATCTTTCAATTAATTTTATTTTTTGCCATAACTTTTATATATTTATCATAATCTGAAATATATTCATTTATATGACATGCTAGCCAAAAGTGAATTATAAAAATAAAAAAAATCATATTTTTTTATTTAAATTCAAATAAAAATTGATTGCTCCAAATGTATTTATTTTTAAACTACAAGTTTCATTCAAATACTAATTATAATTATTAGGTATAATAAAATTATACAAAAACATTTTCTATAAAAAAAAGTGTGTTTAGATTTCTTTATCTTAAACAACTTAACGTTTTCCAAAATAAAACAAATATTTAGAAAATTCTAAAACTCAACAAAAAAATAAAATATGGAAAAATACAATATAAAAATGTTAACATCGAAATTGTTTTAAACAAGTATTATTAAAATACCTTAGTGATTTCAACAGAGATCCTGGCAACACTCACTTATTACGACGAAACTTGCAACTTGGACTCCTCCCAACCTTACCTGTAATGGAAACAAATAATTTTAAAACTTTCAAGTATGTTTTCTTAAAAGAAAAAAAGAACACTTTATATGTTCTTTGAAAGTAAAAATTTATTTGACGCCAGTTGTAATCGCCAGGGGTACAAGATGTGATTGTAGACGCAAAAGGTTGCGGATTCGATTCCCGCTCGAGTACAGGAAGTATTGAATATTTTCATTTCTTCCCTCTGGTGTCAAGACAAGATTGTGCTGCCTCTAAAGTCATTTATCTTCTATGTTTAGTCGAGATCCTGGTGTAGTTAATCTAGTGAAATATTAAAGGAACAAAATAAAAGTAAAATAATAGATTATTTATAAGTATCATACTAAAATTTAAAAAAAGATATAAATTTGTCATTTACTTTTTTTCTGATTAAAAATAGATATATTTAAAAGAACTTCGTTAATAAAGAAACGTAATTTTTGTTAATGTCTTTAACAATTTAATAAATTTTTGTTTAAATAAACGAAGCCCATTATTAATAAAGCTTGCGGCAGTTCCATTGAAAAAAAAATACAACCAAAAAGAACGTAAAAGAATCATTGAAATTTCAAATACGTAATAAAAATAGATATCTATTATAGAAAAAACAGAATCTCCTTACAATTTAACCCCAAAAACAGTGAAAAACAAAATTTTAAAATCAGAAATATTGAAAATTTGAAAATACCCACGGGAAACCTCAGTTTTCAACTCCACCCTATCGACTGATACAAAAATATTAGAGAAAAGTTACAATAAAATGTCCCATTGGTAGCAAACAACGTACATTTCACAGTGCAGTGGGTACCTACAGCCGCAAAAGAGCAAATAAAAGTTACAATCGACGTCCCCACTAGGTATATGGAACACGCTCGATACTGAGTGTATCGTGAACTTCTTAAGTATTAAACTTGTTTCTAGTGTTTTGTTATTGAAGCTGAGCTTTTAAAAAAGGGGGGGGCAAATAATTTTTAATGTGAAATTATTAAATTAAATTAAATTTGCTTCACGCTGTATCCCGCACATAGCAGGGTGGGCAGAGGTAACGGGAAAACGAAAAGAGTGCCGACAACGCCGGGCTTTTGCTTTGGTGCCTAATCGAGTATATGAAAATATTTGATAAATAATAATTCCTTTTTCCGAGTGGGGTTCAAACCCGCAAACGTCGTGTTACAGTCGCACCCTTGTGCTCCTGTGCGATGAAGGCATGGTTATATGTAGATTCAAATATTATGTAGTGAAGAACTCTTGACTGACCAAATTGCTTAATGTGGCTGTAATTTGTTTATGGGAAATAAAGAAATATCTAGATATATAAAAATAGTTAACCCTGTCCCGCTGTTCCAGTGGCCTCACCATTTATTACTTACAAAGCATATGTAATAAATGACCCCAAATAGATTTTTTTCGACCAAATCACCAAATTATTTGAGGTAATATATAGAAAATAAGTTATTTTATTTCTTATATATAATTTTAGCTTGAAATATTTCAAGGTACTAACAGTATTCAGTCTTCGTTGTTAAAAGTTTTCCAATAAGCTCTCGGTTCTCGAAACTAAAACATCTCGACTTGTAGCCGTATGTAACTTAAACACAACACCAAAGAAAGAATTTTCTTTTTAAATAAAAATACAGGTTTGCTTTGTTTTTTCTTATTAAAAGATTTTTAAAAATTGAGGCTATTGTAGCGCAATTTAATATTTTCATTTCCCTGCTCTGGTTATGAAGCAAAGTGCGGCGTTAAGTTCCGCCTCTCGATACGTAATGCCTCAAGAATGACACAGAAAGTGGAAACGAAACAGAAAGTTCCTTAATGGGAACAATATTTCTTAATACTAGATTCCCAGGTTCCTTTTGCCTACCCTACTACCTATATGATACAACGTAAACTTTAAAAAAAGATTATTAATTACATTTTGTATAGCCAATATTTTTAGACGAACTCAGAGTAGTTTGGTAAATGTTATCTCTGCGTAGCAAGGGCTCTCGCACAATAGCTTAAAAATCCTCTAATAATAATTTCTAAACCCAAATATTTTGATTATTCATATATATATGGCACAATAATATTTATAACAATATAAACAATACTTATATTAATAATTAGGTCAAATTTTCTCAAAATGGTACATACGTCATATTGCTTCTATAATACTTCGTCCTAGTTACATTAACAACAATCGACACGTGCGAAGTTAGACTTGTATCGGTACAATTGTACATTCAAAATTTCAAACTCAACTGACCAACGAATGTTACATTTGATTTAAACTTTATTATGCTAGCTAGTTATATGCCACTCGCGTTCATTCATTTTACAGGGTAGGTAGACGGAATTTAGTGTTAAGACACTCCGTTTTCCATTTGCCAACGAATTTTCGAAGAAAACTAAAGTGAAACATTACGTTTGGAAATTTTTGAGGTACTGACATTATACAACGGAAACTTAGCAGTTTGGAACGGGTTGCTTAAATTGGCTATTTTCAATTATATCTATAAATTATTATATTAAACTTGCATAAAAGCTTTAGGCTTTTATGTAAATTCAAAATTTCTGACAAAATAAATTTGCAGTTTTTACATATCCATTTGTTAAATGAAAAAAATATATATATTTTTTCTATTTAATAACGATTTTTGTAGAAAATTATAATTATAAAAGCTGTATGTAGCTGTAAAATTTTAAAATTAACTAATTTATTTAATTAATTAATTTTGTCTGTCTGTCAAGCTGTCCAAAATTATCAAATACCCTGATTGGATAATTAGTACAAATCTATCAGTGATCTGTCAAGACATATATATGTATATATAGACATACTATATTATAATTATCAATACATTCGTACAACACGCATAGATGCCACTTTGTCGCAAATTTGATGAATGTCCCGATCGTCTGTTGAGATAGCAGCGGTGAATTAATGGTTCTACCGTTTAAGTTATTAACTCTCCATTGGAAGGCGGAGAATGTGTCAAACATAACTGAGATTGTTTAATTAAATGAGATCCCTTCAACAGATTCTGTAGGTTTATGGAATTAAAATTTTAATCTTTTTCTCTGTTAATATAATAAAAAAAATATATTCAGTAAGTAACTTCACTTTTCAAATTTTATTTTAGCCCATAATTATGTGAGAAATGAGAACTTACGTTGCAAATAAAGAAAAAATAAATCTGAAAATTGAAAATTTATAGATATTTGATAAAAAAACTTATATCTATAGTTCATTTCATACACAATTAGTATAATATAAAGTTTGTCAACTTTCATAAGATATACTTCCCGTCGAGCGATAATCCTTACATTAATTCGGAAGCCTCGGTAGTCAAATCCAACTCGCACTTAACTGTTTTTTATTTTTTTTAAATAATCAGAAAAATCATTGACCAGTCAGTCTATTACATTGCAAAAATCAACTAATAATATAGCATGCACGTATATCATTTAGTAAAATACACAGGTCATTAAGTCTGGTATATGGCAGAGAGATAGATGCTCTACTTTGTCATACTTTAATTGATGTCTCGACCGCATAAAAATAGGTGGAATCAATATTTTGACAAGTCCAGTCTAATCTTGCCAAAAGATATAATTCTTTTGATCTTTTCATGTATAATAAGGGTAGGCAAAGAGAATGTCACGACAATCCGTTCTCCGCTTTCTAAATTGATTCTCACCATTTTCCGCCAAATTCTTAAGGAATTGCGTGTTGCGGAACTCAACGCCGCGCTTTGCCTGGTTATAGAAGCGAATAAATGGAAATATTAAATATCACGTTCCCCCAGTGGGATGCAAAATCCATAACTATGCCCCTGCGCAAAAAAACTACTATAAAATGAATAGGATCAAAAACAACATAGGCACGAACAATAGCTGAACGCTTCGGTCTAAGGTAGAAACAACTAACGTATTACAACATTCCTTGCTAAAAATAAATATTTTAAACATTAAAATCCATAACTAACGAGATATAATATTTATTCAATAAATATTTTTATATACTTAGTGCGAAATATGAATTCTCAAGTGTTTGCTCCACGCTGATATCCTATAAATGGCAGAGTAGGCATCGAATATCTAGTGTCAAGACACTCCTTCTCTCGTAGCGGATATTTGTAAATATCGTTCTACAAAGTTACAGAGTAAAAACTTAAATAAGTTGTATCTCGACGTATCTTAATAAGACCGTATGGCTTATTAATCAGAGCACTAGAATGGGTTTTGAACATTTTTCCGACTGCGTGACGCAAAGGAGGGTAATGTGTTTATGAGTCTATGTATGTACGTATGAACGTATGTTTCTATGCAGTATTATGGAGAGAGAAAGAGAGAGTTGAGACCAAACGATTATGAACTTTAAATATTTTAAAGTAAACAGTTTCTAACATGAACCAGCAATAATGATCGCATACGACACGAGCAAGAATGATGAATGCTATACGTTTCCTTTGTATAGGTGATTGATACCTGCACAATGGAAATTCTCAAATATCGTTTCTATTGGTGCTATTCGTTCCGTTAGATCTGTGAATCCGTATTTTTACTTGCAAAATGCAACGGGTTATAGCTTTATAAATCAGATTGTTGCATCCTATTACGGAATGGTCTAGTAAACTATCCGTTACTAAATGGTATGGGTTTCAGAGGCTTGATTGAGAATCGAATTCGTTTATGTCAATAATGTAGGTCGTGCTTAGTTAATTATTTTTTTCTATATAAATTTAATTAAATAAATATATACTTAATAGGTCATCTTCTTGTTTAAATCGCTTTTTTATTTAGCCTTTATTATAGATTAGGCGCTATTTGGAAAAAATGATTGGTTTTATTGGAATCTTTTCAATTGTATTCTCCTTCTTCATACTGTATCCCGCACATAGCAGAGTAGGTAGAACATGGGAACATAGTGCTAGAATACTCCGTTACCATTAATCTACTTTCGTTTCCTATTGTCGTCTGAATTCTGGAGACATTTAGTGGTGGAACTCAACGCTGCGCTTTGCCTCGTTACCAGAGTGAGGAATTGAAATATTTACTATTTTAATTGGAATTGAAAATAGTAAAAAGTAGTAACATATTGGTTTATTCAGTTAACATAATTATAAAGACTGACCGTAGTATCTGCCTTTGTGTTCGATCGGCAATCGAAAACTGTTCTGAAGCCTGGAGGAGGTCATTTCCACAGCAATCAACTATTAATTAGGGCAAGTAATGCTTAAAGCAACTTACCTGTGTGCAGTAGAAAACGTTAGTGGTAGAAAATTATAAAAAGAGTTTTCCTGTTTTTTACGAGAATGGAGAAAAACCAGATTTATATTTGTAAATAGCAACAAGTTGTTAAAAAAATTTGCAAGATTTCAATCCGCACTCCTTGAAATGCATTAGATTGCTTTAGATTTAGAAAAATCATACGTATAATGCACCATACCAAATATTTTCTTTTTATTTTTGATAATATTATATATTTAATATTCATTAACTAATTTGATCCTAAAACCTACAGATACGAGTTAAAATCAAAGCACTAATAAATTTTATACGTAATTTCAATATATCTCGATCTAATTCTTCAACACATTCCATCATTTTAAATACATTTAATCTACGTTTCCTTTAAGTTATTTCCCGAGAAGCCTTTGATGTTATATGGCAGTAATTTTGTTAATCAGTATAAGAGATTGCTACTTGAGTAGGTATCGAGTTACTTAAATAGCTCTATGAGATTTTATAAAAGAACTAGCAGCCTGCCCGCGGCTTCGCCTGCGTGAACTACGTAATAATTAATTTCTCATTCAATCATGTCTCCATGAGTACCTACGTCCTATAAGTGACGACCATCCAAAATTTGAGACTCCTAGCATTTGTAGTAACGAAGTTTCATACAAACTTTCAACCCCAAAAACAACACCTTAGAAGTCGAATATTGCAAATTCTCGTCTTAGCGAGCACCTACGTCCTATAAATAACTCCTATGCAAAATTTGAGATTCATAGCATTTGTAGTTTTTGAGATTTCGTAATGAGTGAGTGACCTTTCGATTTTATATAGGTATATAGATAAACTAGAATAAATATCGTTGTGTCAAAAACGTGGTATTTCGTGCAGTTCTTTTATCATAATTATTATTACAGTAGAAAATCGATTATCCGACCCTCTGTTATACGGATTCGCGATTATCTGAACTACCAACCGTGATAATTATATTTAAAACTTACCACAATGAAACCTAAACACAATTTATGCAAAAATTCTTCTCAAAATTCGTCGAAAAGTTGAGAGCGAAGTGTCTTAACACTAATCTTTAACATGCGGGATACAGCGTGAAAGTAAAATAAATATATATCACTAACTCTATTGTCTATTCTATTAAAAAATATACACGTAGACTCCACTATAATAAATTTCTCTTATATTAACTCGAATGGTATATTTGGCGAAAAACTGCTATCACTGAATATTTAGTTTGCGTCATCCCTAACAGAGACAGTTATGAGACGTGCTGCTGCAAAATATTTACTTTGCTAAATAGAGTTTTAAGATTCGCAGAGAGAAATTTGGAAATAAAAATGAAACTTTAATATATTATTAGATATGTTCTTGTGAGGTGCTTTTTAGTGAAATTGTTAGATTGTTATTATTATTATATTTTTTTTATTTTTAAAAAGTTATTCCACACTTGTAAAAGAAAATATTTATGTTTTCTATAAAGTTTTATATATATGTAATAATATAAATATATTTTTTTGTTCATATACTCGTAGCTCTACTTTCTTTTGAGGGTGAGAATATATCACAGGAACCAAATTTCCAGATGTATGAGCAATATATAAAAAGTCATATAGAAAATTTTAATATTAATTAATGTTAAATATTTTATTAGATTAAATAACAAAAAATATGAATAAAAGTATTGCTGAAAACCTTCTAACTCTTTTTCTCTTCTTCTCCTTGAAAATACTTCAAAAATTTTCTTCAAATTTTTCACTAAGTTCAATATCACCGCAATAGGTAATTCAATTATAATAATTATCCCATAGAGACAATTAAGTTATAAGTTTCAATTTATCATGCTGTCTTTGTAGACTGGCCCTTGAAAGCTTCTTTGGAAATTACTTTATCGACAATAATTTTCAAACAAGCTATCACCATATAGACTGCCCAAATACCAACCCCACAGTATATCATAAAGATAAAGACAAAAGAAGAATATAGAAAAGAAGAATTAAAAAAAAAAAAAAAAGAACTATTTATAGTATTGTCCTATTTTTAAAACAATTTTCTTGGCGCATACTGTCAGCTACGAAACCACATTAACACTTATTCTTGGCTAGCTTTTGTAATATACAAGCAAATAAATTGTAGTCCTTTTCTCACTTTGTCGTCGTGAGATTTTTATTTTCATTTTTGTTACATTCATATATTTGTTAGCTTCCCGCACTATCCCGCACATAGCGGGATAGGCAGAGAAAACGTGTGAAACTAGTGTTAAGACATACACCACCCCGTCCCCACTTTCCGTTGAATTAGAAGGGATGTAGGCTTTGGGTGTTGAAAGACGGAACTCACACAGCAGGGTAGGCAGAGGGAACCTACTATTAAGACACTCTGTTTCCTGGAGACCCTCGACTCCAAAGCAAAGAAATGGAAATATAAATTTAACTAAATATTCCATATCCTCGAGTGGAGATCGAATCCACAACCAGTCGGTTTTACAGTCACACTCTGTGCCCCAGCGCCACGACTGGCTTCAATAACTATTTATTACAATTATTTTAATAAAAATAAACCATTCATAATACAGGAAAACTTGACAACACATATTTGTTGGTACTCTTAGGTTAGGTTGGTTCTCTTAGTAACAGACGGTGCTCTTAAAATATACCGACGTTCTTGCCTCAGACTCGAAACAAACGTATATATGGCCACTTTAAATATTAACTGGAAATGGAAATAACCTTTAACTTCACTACCTAAGACAGTCTACATAAAATTAGTAAATAAAGGACTACTCTATGTTTTCTTTTTCAGACAAATATCTTCTAGGCTTAAGAGGAGAAGGCAGAAATTACGTGGTAAGGTTTCTTTTGCACTTTCTATATATTTTTGGCTCATATTAGATCGAATTGCAGAATTCAATCTAAAATATTTGTTATAAATGCAATTTTCGTGGCACAATATCTGAAAATAATTGCGATGGTCGTGGATTTCATCCCAATAGGGGGAATGGTTATTTAAATTGTTGTGATTTCCAATGTCTTGAAAATTTAGCAGAAAGAAGAGAACGGAGTGAATTTACACTAAGATCCGTGTTATGGTCGAGTTTCAAGATTTTATCTTCATCATTCTCAACAACCATTTATTAAAAATTCATATTTCAACTTTGCTATAGGTAGTGTACGTTTTAATTTAGAATTTTTCCTCAATACAAACGAGCGTATATTCGAAACGTATTCAAGTATGAATTAATTAATATCGAATAAAAGTGTATTCTATACATTTATAAAAATAATTAAAACCTCAGCTCGCTACTATTTTTTATAGCACTTCTTTTTTTAACGTGGACTCTATGTATTTGATATATATGTACCTATTTTTAGAATGCTGGTGTGTTTGGCTTCAATATTAATTATAACAATTTATTTCTATATACTTCTACTTTTAAAAAATATTATTTTTCTTCTTATACATTACTAGCTGGCCTGGGCGGCTTCGCCCGCTTGAACTACAAATATTTATTAAATATATTTATAAAATTATTTTCAGTATTCTGAAAAACCACGAAACAGGTGGTCAATGAAATATTTTTACTTAATCAGTGGGAACATCTCCTCTTAAATGTCTAGATAATAAATCAGTTTCTCGACTTTCACGATCTAGTCGCTATTAATAAATGTCTTCTCCTGAGACCTGAGAAAAAAAACTACTTGTTCGCCTTACTTTGATATAAAACGAGATTATTCTTAATGCAATATACAGTAGAAACTCGATTAACCGGACTAATTGTTGTCGTTAGTCATCCGGATAATCGAAAGTATAAAGAAAAGCTGGTTTTATGTATATGTAGCACAAAATTGTTATATGTCTATTAAAAGCAACACATACATATCGATATCGTTCATATATACATTTTCTTAGGTTTCATTGTAGTAGGTTGTATAAAATAATTATCGCTATTGACAGTCCGGATAATCGCGAATCCGTATAACCGAGGGACGGATAATCGAATTTCTACTGTACATCATAAAACATATGGAAATGTTTAATGTCTGATAAACAAAGATACTATTTACAGCCTACGCTAGCAGCAATGCCCTACTTTAACGTCGCAGTAAGCAGAACTCATTTTCGTTAAAAGATTTCGGGTCAGCGTTGCAGGCGTTTGATTTTAATTTTCGTTCCAATTTTATGGCTTTTAACAGAACTTCGAGATAGTTTTTTTTCTAAGGCTACGACGGTAGGCAGAGGGAACCTAGTGTTAAGACATTCTATTCTCCATTTTTGCCGAATTCTGGAGGCGTTGAGTGGAACTCAAGCCGCATTTTGCTTCGACGCCAGAGCTAAGTAATGAAAATATCAATATATAATTATTTATTTCCCCGAGTGGGAATTGAACCTACAACCTTCGCATTTACGTTCACGGTAGCCTTTCAAAAGATGTTTTGTATAAAGCTCGATTACACATTAGAAAAGTGACATAACTGTTTTTCCTCAATTTCCCACGAAAAGAATGCAACGGCAAGCAAAAATAAGAACTTACTAAGTTAGCTCGGTAAAAAATAGACAAATATACTGCTCATATTTCTCCACTCAGACTCAAATTGCCACGTAACGTAATTTGTTTGTGAATGTACTTTAGTTACGAGATAGGATAACAAATTCTAAAATGTAAAGTATAAGATTTTGTTAAAAGTGACTTGGAGAAAGAGATAAAGAAGCTGTCATAGCACGGCGGCTGTAGGATCCATTCCCACTCGAGGAAATAAAATATTTAACATTTTCTTTTCTCCGCTCTGGTGTAAAGGCAAAGCACGGCGTTAAATTCCGTAATTCAACAGGTAATACCTCCAAAATTCGTTGGAAAATGGGAGACGGAGTGCCTTATCACCAGGTTCCCTCTGCGTGCCCTGCTACATGCGGAATAAATAAAAAATCTATATTGACTAAAAGGAAATTGAAAAGTTAGAATATATGGATGCACCTCTGCACCTGCACCACTGACACAGCACCTGATTGTAAACACAACGGTTAGGGTTTCCTTTCCCGCTTGAGGATCATTGAGCAGTGAAAGTAGCAATTAGCAGTTTTTCGAAAAACATATTAGATTTGAATCGATGACCTCTGCAGACCACCATTAACCACTAGGCCAAAGAACCCGTCAATCATGACGTAAATAGCAGAAACTCAGCAATTATGCCCGACGTGTACATCGTATATCATATTAAACATTTTGCTCCAAAGTGAAACTAACTGACGGACAGGTTGGAATAAATATTTATATTATGTTTCTACCATTTTACAGAAATCTTTAGTTTCTTTTTTGCCGCGGAATACTGCAGGCACTGTGTGTTGAGTGGCGAAACTTAACGCCGCGCTTTGCGTCGTCTTCAAAGCGGGGAAATTAAAGAGAATTAAATATTTCTTTTCATCTAGTGTGGATCGAACCCATAATCTGTTGCTACTTCCAATTTCTTAACATTATTCATAAAAATAGAAAAATAATACATTTGAGAAATTTTTTTTAAAAAAACACTATATTTTTCTTAATATTAACAACACGTTTTCTTTAATTGATAGCATCCATCCATACCTATATTATAAATTCGAAAATAACTCTGTCTGTCTGTCTGTCTATCTTTTACGCAATCAGCGCCAAACCGCTAATTTAATTGTGATAAAATACTCATATAGAGATACTAGAGGGTCTCGGGATGAACATAGGATACTTTTTTTTCTCATATTTGTCATATTATCGATATATACGAATATATTAAAATACTTATTACATTAACATGCAATTTATTCCGCCATGTTAATAACAAACTTCGCTATGCGGCCGTTGCTAAGCAACGACTTGCGAAGTTTGTTATTAGAAAATGTCACCCAAAATGAGCTTGCTTAACGCATCTCTCTATTGACAACTGAAAATAATTTCATAAATATATTTAATAAATATTCGTATAGATCAAGCGGGCGTAGCCGCGTTCGGGTCCACTAGT
>JAKRZM010000352.1:0-13686 GCA_036379175.1 Heliconius cydno galanthus
TGTGTTATAAAAAAATCACGTCCATAGTTAAAGGTTAAGATGTTTATTCTTATTACTTCTGTGGTATTTTATAACCAACCCAGGGTTAATAGAAATAGAATGTGCTAACGCCTTAATATTGGAATACAGCAAGTAGCAAAAAAAACTATGTTGTAAAGTTTCTTCAATTAATTTTATAGATATCACTGCATTTACTTAACTTTCCTTCTATTTAAAACTATCAATTAATCTATAGGTAGATTACATTTTTATGGTAATGTTAATTGAAATGTGGAAAAAAAACAATTTTTTTTTAGACGTTTAAATACTCAAAATCCACGAGTTTTAATCTCGCTTACTACTCTGTTCTTGTAATATTTTTATAAATACTATTAAATATTGTCTTAGTAGGTAAATATTTTATTAAAAGGCCTATCTTATTATAAGATTCAAGGATTGAAAGAAACGATGATTTTAAACAAATACGCCTTATTACCTTTAATAGCCATTATATTGCACGTAATAATTGTATCGAGACGTTAGGAATTGTTCAGCTGTTGTCTGCGGGTTAGAGCGTGAAGTTGAAAAAGAGGCATTTTTTTATAATTTGCCTCAGTAATTGGAGAACTAGAAAAAAGTTAGCTAACTAACCGGTTTATGCCAAGCAAGGGATGCGCCGCGCTATATACGCTATCTGTGTAATAATCATTGATTTATACTAATAAATAGTCTTCATAGTTGTGACTGTCTGTGTGTGCTGTCTTCATAGACTTTAATCTTAATATTTTATTTTTCGTTCGATTTGTTAAACAAGAAAGAAAAAAGTGGGACTATCCAGACATAGTGTCAGATGGTACCTACAAATATCATTATAGAATAATGAATGTTACCTAGCAGTAAAAGAAAAAAAATAACGGAATAATTACTTATTATTACTACTGACACAACAGACGAGAATGAATATGATGAAGATGCAAGTCCGGTGTAAAACAATGATATATTTTTATGTTTATTTCTCTTTTGGTATATACTAATAATATATATCTTTTATTTTTTGTTCTGGCTCTACTTTTAGTGATCACTCATACAAATGCTTAGCTCAGCTCAATTGTATTACATATACGAGTTATGTTTCGATAGTTTACGATATTCCTCTAAAACAACAAACTAAGAAGGCGTAACGGTGTAGTCTATATGAGCGCTACAACACTAGTTTATGTATAATACATTAAATTTATGATTGTTTTTGTCGTTTTATATTAGGGAAATATAAAAAATATGTTTTTGAATTCAAAAGCGTAGAATTTATATATAAGAGTACTATAAATATATTAACCACAGTTTAAAACTATAGGTTGTGCGTAATAAGTATTAATTTTAAAATAAAATGATACAATTTTCGATTTACTTTTTGTTTACGTTTATTCAATTTTCGTTAACACTAGGAAATCGTAAGTAATGGCTTTTATCTATTTTCACTTATTGACAAGAAAAATAATATATTTTTTTTTTTGTTATGTTACGTTGACATTCGTACAATTGCCGTTGGCTCGATGAAAATATATATATGGCCTCGTTATTATTATATATATCGTATAATATATAATAATAACGAGGCCATCGTAGCACAGTGGAAAGGCGTGTGGGAAGTGTGGACTCAATCCCCACTCGTGCGAAAAAATATTTTTAAATTATCTATATTCGATCCCTGCAATGTTCCCGTCTCAAATTACGGGCGGAAAAGAGTAACGGAGTATCTTACAGTTCTTTCTGTTTGTCCCGCGCTATTCTGAAAAGTAGAAGACGTAGAGATTAGAAAAAGAAAAAAAAAAGATATTTACTTAATCTGGAATTCTCCTTTCAGAACAAATTAATTGTTCTCTCGACAATTCACCATGTATAAAAGCCCGAGCAGCGCACTTTTGGAATTTGTTGATAGATGGCACGCCAGAGTTGGTAGAAGTAAAGAAATTAGATAAAATATATCTCGGAAATTTTNAAACAACAAACTAAGAAGGCGTAACGGTGTAGTCTATATGAGCGCTACAACACTAGTTTATGTATAATACATTAAATTTATGATTGTTTTTGTCGTTTTATATTAGGGAAATATAAAAAATATGTTTTTGAATTCAAAAGCGTAGAATTTATATATAAGAGTACTATAAATATATTACAGTTTAAAACTATCCGTTGTGCGCAATAAGTATTAAATTTAAAATAAAATGATACAATTTTCGATTTACTTTTTGTTTACGTTTATCCAATTTTCGTTAACACTAGGAAATCGTAAGTAATGGCTTTTATCTATTTTCACTTATTGACAAGAAAAATAATATATATATTTTTTTTATTATGTTACGTTGACATTCGTACAATTGCCGTTGGCTTGATGAAAATATATATAATAATAATAACGAGGCCATCGTAGATTCGTAGCACAGTGGAAATACGTGTGGGAAGTGTGGGCTCAATCCTCACTCGTGCGAAAAAAATATTTTTAAATTATCTATATGTGATCCCTGCAATGTTCCCGTCTTCAAATACAGGGCGAAAAGGAGTAGCGGAGTATCTTATAGTTTTATCTATTTATCCCGCGCTATTCGGAAAAGTATGTAAAGTTTAGAAAAAAGTGATATTTATTTAATCTGGAATTCTCCTTTCAGAACAAATGAATTGTTCTCTCGACAATTCACCATGTATAAAAGCCCGAGCAGCGCACTTTTGGAATTTGTTGATAGATGGTACGCCAGAGTTGGTAGAAGTAAAGAAATTAGATAAAATATATCTCGGAAATTTTTCACATAAGATTGGTAACTTAAATTATGAAATATATAATTTAGAGGTGAAAGGTTTGAAAGATATCATAATTGACAGTTTCAGGTATGTTTAATACTTAAAATATAAATGTCGTGTGCACCATTTAAATATTTATTTATTTTGTTTGTTATTGGAGACTATATTTTTACTAATTTTAAAGGTTCCCTCTGCCTACTCTACCATAGGGTAAGGCATGAAGCTTTTCCATTCAACGTGTAATTTGATAATTGATCTGCACTCAAATAATATGCTCGAAACGCTATGTAACTAAAGAACTGGAATAAGAATTGGAGAACTAAATTATATTTTTATTATTTTAATTCCCTTGCTCTAATAGACCAAACCCGTCGTCGAATTCCGCCATTCGAAACGTAACCTCCTGGAAATTAGACGAAAAGGGGGGAAAAGAAGTATTAAGAAGAACAAAAGTGGAAAACTGCTCTCCCTTATAAATCAATCAAGTGGAGCATTCTCAATAGCATTTAATCTAAAGATATTTATACTTGTTTTAACTGTTACAGGATTGATATTGATTTGAAATTGATACACATTATGTGCCATACTACAGTAATTGACAACTGGAACTATAATCTAAGCGGCAGTTTATTTTCAATCCCTATTTCTGGAACTGGTAATTCAACTGCGATTAGGAGTAAGTAGTCTTTAAGAAGTAAAGTAAGAATTACTTTTTTTTAGCTACACGCTGTATCCCGCACACAACAGGCAGAAGCAATCAAAATAGTGTTAAGACACTCCCCCACCTTCTGCCGAATTAATGGAAATATGAATTTAAATAAATATATAATTTCCTCGAATGGGGATCGAACCGACAACCACTTTTGTGCCGCTAGGCCACGATGGCCTCATTACTTTTTATGTTTGTGTATAATATAATAATATTGTAATTACTCTCTGGTCCTCCTCCGTTGACGGTTAACCGTCTTGAAATTAATTAGCTTGCCAATTTCACTTTCCAATATAATATTGCGAAGCCTGAACGAGATATTTCCCCCCTTCCTTTAACTCCCCCTTTATTATTTTGTTATAATATTATTTTTATTTACAGAAAACGTTCGTGTTAATATAATTGTTACTTTTGATATCACAAATAATCAAAATGGCGAGAGTATAATGCAATTGAATCAATACTATTTTGCTTCTGATATAAAGGATGGCGTCGTCTATAATTGTGACGATGTACTTATTAAAAATAAAAAGACAGGTACAATTTAAAATATAGAAAAAAAAAGTTGTATAATAGATGCTACTGTAAAGCATACAATTTATATTGATTTACTGTATATAATAAATATGATATTGTTTTTCATTCAGGTGTAAATTTTCATTTTCCATGTTTTTGGGTCTTTGGAAATAATTTTTCAAATTATTTTAATGTTACTTAACACTTCTTGATATTGATTTCAGATTACTTTAATAAGTTTTTAACAGATAATTGGCTCCTGATGTCACAGAAGTATGGTAGAGGATTACTTGATATAATTGTTAACAAAATTTATAATGCAGCAAGAAAATATTTGAAAAATCATCCTTTAGAAGACGCATCTTTATTTTACAATTAATAATATAAAAGTTATTTTACTAACTGTATGAGTACATATATTGTAAATATATTATTATCAATAAAATATACTTACGTTTTTTTTTATTTATAACATTGTAAGAGAGAAAATAAGTCATTTATATTTATTATCGACGCGCCTTCCCCCGCTTGAACTTTATTTAATACACTGAATTCTGTTCATTTGTTCATACGAGTATGTTTACAGCGCACTAATAGTGATTTCTAATGTTAAAAATATTAAAAACTTTAACCTATATATTTGCGAAAAGAAAATACTGCCTATTTTGGTATAAAAAATGTAACCTTAACCATTACTATCTAAGATCGGTTAAGTATTTTTTGTGTTACTTACAATTATTTTTTATAAAAACATATGTTCTATGGCATTAGTTTTTATTTACTTATTTTATGTTACTTTCATCACGTGTCAAAAATATAGCATTCAAATATTATATTTAGTATATATATAGAGATATTAATTATAATTTAATTACAAGAAAATGCTCTTTAAAATTAACTCAGACAGTTGACCTTGGTTAATAACTAATTTCCAGTTTTATGCGCAAACAAGTAACGTTCAGTGTTTTAATTTTATAACCAATAGCAACTTTGTAATAATACGATTAACGAAACAAGCGCAGAATAAATATTTATTTGATTCTTTTTTTCTTAAGTCGTATCCCGCTTACAGCAGGGTAGGCAGAGGGAACCTAGTGTTAAGACAATCCGTTTGCGACTTTCCGCCGACTTTTTTAACGCATTGGGGGTTGAGTGGAGGAACTCAACGCCGGACTTTCTGCCTTGGTGCTATTTGTAGCTCCGTCCACCTTTCGCCGTTCCAAAAACTTAAGGATTATCTTATTCTTCTCTTATCCTTATGGAAATTACGAAATGCAACCCTAATAATTTTCGCGCGGCAAAAACACATTATAATATGTATATTAAAAACACGAACGTAATTCAGTGTAATAACTAGTTAAATAATTGTAGGTTCCCTCTGACTGCTATATGATCCCGCTATATGCAGGATATTTCGCTCGCTAAGCAAAATACTTTAAATAATTATCAAATAGTGGAATATTCCCATCGTCAACAATGTACCTATATGATCTTGTGACCCGTAATGACAGCCCAACATTACCTACCTCTCGCTTAACATCGTAATTATAGAATTAAATACCATGAAAGAGTCTTGCTAAGAACATAAAATGTATCACATGTATGAAAATTGTATATCAACAGATAAAACCTAGAGTCAAGAAACTCCGAGTTTAGTGTTCATATTTGGTACCTCGAGAGGACTATAATAATCTCAATTTCGCATTTGATGTTTTTTTTTAAAGGAAATTATTATTATATTTCATTTAAGCCACATTTATTGCAATTTTCTACTGTAAAACAATAATGTGTGTAGTATTCAAAAGTTAAGTTGTTTTTATATTTTATTGCCTCAACTTGTCTAAACGGGAAGTATGTCGTAGGCACTATGTATTAAACGTATATATTTCTACAGATTTACCAAATAATAAAAATATAGCATTTTTTTCTTTTCGTTGTACTATTCGCTATTAGGCTTTTTGTATAGCACACTCTAAGATATGTGTTGTTAGTGCGCATATAGGATTTTGTTATGGCACATGGATGTGACTATAAACACGACGGTTGTGAGTTCGAGTCAGGGGAATAAATTATTATCATTGCATAGTATAAAAAAAAAGCTTTTAACAAAGTCTCTTTCTGCTGCCCGTCCCTGTATGCTTAGAGGTTCACTCTCTCTCAAACAGGTTGGTAGCAAGAGATAAAGTCTTTTAGCTAAATTTCATTCTCAATTTTTCTTCCTTTCGTCTCACAAGATCGAAAAAAAAATATTGTCCCATACTGCGCCAGAGCGCCACGATGTTATTATTAGAAGATAAAGTCACAATTAATATTAAACTTTAAATAATAATAAAATTATTTAAACACATCCTTACTCTTTCCTTGGTATACATCTCTCTTATGTTTGTAAAAGAGACATTTATTGCAACCGAAATAAGTTTTTACTTATACGCCAACGCAAGAGATTTCTTATCTGTTAACTATAAATTAACTTGACGTTGTGATATTTATTTTGTTATGCATATCGAATGCCCAGTGTCCACTATTTTTCTTTTTTATTTCTTTTCAGCTTCACGCTGTATCTCATATGTAGCAGCTTAGGCCTCCCAGCTAGTAGAGCCCAGTGTTCAGACACTCCGCACCCCAAAGTTTTGTAAGCAGTGCGTGTTGAGTGGTGGAACTCAGCGCCGCTCGAGACCAAAACCAAAACCAAAAAATGGAAATATTAAATATTTAATTTCATCGAGTGGGAATCGAAACCACAACCTATTGACTTATAGTCACATGTTTGTGCCCCTGTGTTGCGACTGGCCTCATGACCACTGGCTTCATGGCCACTGGCCCACAAAATAAAAGAATTATAACTGTAGACACAAAGACTTATCTTTATTAAATGTCAGCAGCACCTGATGTAAGCTATTTTTAGGAAGCTGCGGATTGTAAATCCGTAAATTATTGATTGTTTTTGATTTTTATGACAAATTTATTGACATATATGTTTTAAATTTAATAAATTCTTCTTTACAGATAAATATACAGGGTTGAATTGTCAGCACCACTTTAAATGAAACCACAGTTTTAACTACTTTATAATAGCCTAATATAATTCGGAAAAAAAATAATTCCCAAAAACGAAAAAGTTTTTTTTTCAAATAAAATAAATAATAAAATTATCGTTTTAAAATAAAACGCCATTTGTAAAGTATAATATAAGCACGCACACACTTACCTGTCAAATCGGAAACGTCGCACACGTATGTGTGCGTCACACGAAATACAGGTATGGATAAAAATCGTGAAATGAAAAAGAAATCCTACGTCCAAACTGTTGAGGTACCTTGATTAATTTCTTAGGTGTGGGTTTGAAATATATTACCCTATATGCAGTTTCAATAAAAGAAGCGCTGCCTCTTCCACCCTGTATACATCGCATTAATGAGCAATAAAGTAAAGTGGTCGCATTTTACTTTATTTGTAATTAATTTAATATATACATTTTTTTGACTTCTTGGTGACATTGTTAGTGTATTTAACATTATTTACCAGGCTAAATGTATTTTTTATCGCAGTGTCTATACCTCTATCCACACATAGCAGGATAGCCAGAGAGCCAGGATCCCAGACCTGATAAGAACCAGCGCAAAAAACTCAACGGGACTTTTTTTAAATCAATTACATATATATAAATACACATTTAATTATTTGAGACATTGGTATCTTTAAAACAGACTGGAGCGACCATTTCATTCCCAAGTTGTGTTATCATTTATAAAATCATTAATATATGATTGTTAAGACACTCTATTCCTCACCAAGACAATTCCGTTCTCCACTATCTTTTATTTTGAAGTAGATACCTTCAACCGATTTAGCTGAAATTTTGTATACACGTTTAGTTTGGATGACAATGCACGATAAAATATGTGACATAATTTTAAATCTAATATGGCGGACCATGCAAGATGGCAAAATAGTTATTTTTAATGTACTTCTACAATATGAGTATTAAATGAAAGGGCTCGTTGAGAGCAACTCGAAAAATAATGTGACGTCATTCTAAATCGAATATGGCGGACCATCCAAAGTAACAGAATGGTTATTTTTGATGCACTTGTACATTATGGATATCAAATGAAAGGGCTTGCCGAGAATAATTAGAAAAATAATGTCACATCTAGTGTGAGAAACCTAGCCGGTGGTAACGAAAAAGTAAAAAATAAATTAAAAGCAAAAAATCTTTTTTAGAAAAAGCTTTTATTTAAACACTCCAAAAAGGAGAAAATAAAATTTGTCTTTTAAAGTTTAACTATCAACTCACAACCTCATTGTACACAATTTATATGATCATATTATTTCAGATCATTTTATTTTCTCCTTTTTGGAGCGCTTAAATAAAAGCTTTTTCTAAAAAGATTTTTTGCTCTTAATTTATTTTTTACTTTTTTACTTGCCTATTCATTTTCAATTCAAAGGCAATGCCTATTTTAAATACACTGCTATTCCTGTGACTAATAAATTACAAGCACTTACGACTGTAATATACTAAAGTTACATAAATAAATCAGCTTCACGTTGTATCCCGTACACAGCAAGGTAGGCAGAGGGAACCTAGTGTTAAGACACTCCGTTCTCTACTTTCCGGAGGCATTGCGTGTTGAGATGTTACATGAATGTAATAGTAACAAGAATAATTTATTAATTATTCACACTTAATTTTAATTAATAAATACTATTTGCCCCTATTATGTTCGTAGGCGCTTATAATTTATAAGTTTTAGGAATGTGTTTCAGGAATTAAAATCATCCTAAATATCTGTCAATGGGTAACGTCGTAAAAAAAACGTTAAGTATTATTTTTTGCATCTTATTTATCTATTAACTACCACCCAAGATCAATATTTCCCACTAGTATTTATTAGTGTATGCGCATATAAACTTTCAGGTTATAATAATAATAATGTTTATTCCGCGGTTACCCCATTCCACAGTTATATGACGCGTGGAAGGAAGTTCATACGAAATCACACAGTAGTGGAATGCAACGTACGGGCACGTCCAATATCTACAATCAAAAGACATGGCATGAGATTATTTTAGTAATCATAATTTCCATGAAATTATTTTTTAGCTTTTAGTACATTTATCTGCAATATAAAACCGTTTAACTTAATTTTTTTTATTATATAATAGAATGAAATAAAGTAGTATAGAATTAGTTACACAAAATATTTATAACTTTAAATCCTTCCTTTACAGAGTACGATAATAAACATTAAAGATAATATTTCAAACTATATGCACATATTTAATTTGCAAAAATTTAAAATTCTTTAACAAATATATTATAAAATTTTTAACCATATTACTTTATTTATATTAAAATGTTTCATATTTTATGTTTTGTTTTCAAGATCATTAATCAATAGATTATTTATTTTTATTATTAAAAAACATTAATAAATTGCTAAAGCAAATTTGTTTGTTATTTGTTTTGAGGCATATTATGTTTACAAGACAGTTGGAGACTCAAATATGTAATCTCGAAAATAAGTAATCGGGCGTAAACCAATAGTAGAATTTCCTGACGTGAAAAAAAATACTCAATACGAATTTTCGGTAAGACACATGGAATTCCTTGACATGGTCACCCTAAACTCCTTAATTTAAATTGAAACTAGGAAAATCAAAAATTAAGATAAGCATGACGTAAAATGAAAAGATAATATTTTGGTTAGCACTTCGCACACGATATTTACTATGAATTAGTATACATATATTTATTATTACTCTGTATATATTTATAACGTCTAATTTAATTCATTGTCAATTTGTCTTCCCTTATTTTTTACTAATAATAATAATATTAACCGGGCACAATATAAGACGAGAACGAATGTCTTTAAATTTAAAGCAATCCGAGATTGAATACATTGTCCACGTTGTTTTCCACTGTCTATACTAGTACCTACTAAGAGGAACCTTAAGTGGAAATGTAATGATTAAAATTTCATTTATGTAAAAATTTAAATTTAATAAAAATAATATAATATTATTTTTTAGACTCTTAGCATTCATGAGTTTTAATGTCTCTTACTTTTAATGTCTCTTTCTTTTATTGTAATACTTTCACAAATACTATAAAATTCGCAAAGCAGTTATGCATTTTATTAAAAGGCCTATCTTTTTGTAAAATGCGAGGGTGAATATAAAAATAATTTTAAACAATTACGCCATGCTACTATTAATAGCAACTACATTTCACGACACTCGAATGTAATGAGATATTTGGCGTTAAATTCTGCTAGTCAACTATTGTATGTGGGTTAAAGCATAATGGTAAAATAAAACGTATAAATACAAATAATAATAGATTTTTTATAAAAATAATTGAATACACATATATATTGTGACTTTACATGAGGAAGCCATTTTGGATAGTTTGCAATAACCTGTTACAAGGCAAAGAATGAAAAAGCCATAATGGTGTGATGTATATAAGCGAAGTCGCAAGTAGAGCACTAGTATATTGATAATATATTAAAATCGTAGTATGTTACATACGAAATTATTATAACAGTTTTTTGTTGTTTTATATTATGAAAAGTAAAAACATCACTTTTTTAAGCTTAAAGCACAGAATTAGTATATAAAGAGTATAATAACAATATATTAAACATAGTTTAAAATTACAAGTTGTGTGCAATAAGTAATTAAATGAAAATGAGCAAATTTTTCGCTTATATCTTGTTTATACTTTTGCAATTTTCTTTAACTCTAGGATCTGGTGAGTAAAAGTTTTAATCTATTTTAACAATAGCCAAGAGAGTTAACTATATTTTTAAAGTGTTATTCCACACTTAGGCGAGAAAATACTTATTTAGACAACGTGTAAAATTTATACGTGGCAGAAATCGAAGCTACACTTCCTGCAAACCGTTCAAGCGTTCTGACCACTAAGCCACACGTTCTCGTCAAGCTACGTCGAAATTCTTATAATTTACAATTTACTTATATTGTTATTATACCTTTATGGAGATTTTGCAAATTTCAGTTACCCAGACATAGAATTATTAATTTATGTGTAGAAAAAGAAAACAACTACAATTCAATCTATAATTACAGAAGAATTAGAATGTTCACTCGACAATTCACCATGTATGAAATCCCGAGCAGCGCAGTTCTGGAATTTGTTGATAGATCACACACCGCAGCTGGGCGTTAAGAAATTAAATAAAATGTATCTCGGAAATTTTACTTATACGGTTGATAACTTAAACTATCAGATTTATAATTTAGAGGTAGAAGGATTAAAAGATGTCATAATTGACAGTTTCAGGTAAGACTTTAGCATGTGAAACAATGTAGATTGCAATACTCTAATTTCAATATTTTTTTGAACATGCAATCTATTATTCTGTAACTTTAACTATTTTTTTATTTGTACAACGTGTCATTTGCAAATTGATCTGTACTCAAATAGTATGCTTGATCGCTATAACTAAAGAACTGGCCGAAAATATTAATTGTTGTCATAAACCATTATTAATTTTGCAGGTTACAAAACTTTATAATAAATATTTCTTCCCCGCACATTTGAACACATTTAAATTATTTAATTTTCCTGCGCTGGAAGATGAGCCGCAACGTTAATGTGTAGACACATGATATTTCAAAAAATATACAGAAAGGGGATAAAAATATTTATTCTAGGCTCGCTTTGCCTGTCCTGTGCGGGGAACAATATCTAACTGTTCTTTTAGTCAATCACGTAGATTATTCTCAATAGCATCCCAATCTGTTTACATTAATTGTTTTAACTGGTTACAGAATTGATGTTGGATTGAAATTGATACAAATTATGTGCCATACTACACTAATTGACAACTGGACTTATAATGTAACCGGCAGTTTATTTTCAATTCCTATTTCTGGAATTGGTAATGCCTCAGCTATTAGAAGTAAGTATTTTTTAAGAAGTAAACAATTTTATTATAGTTATGTATAGGTACAAATTCATTTTTATTTTTGTATCTTTTTTGTTGGATTTGGACAATCATGACATTTTCATTACTTAAATATTTTTTCTAATTACTGTTATGATTTTTTATTTTTTTTCACTTATTATGTTTAAGAGAGGAGAAAAGAAATTACAATAAAAATACATTTGAAAATATTAAAAACAACCCTCCGATGCGGGACATGTAGTCAAACCAATATATTACATTATTTTTAATATTGTCTAATGTTTACAGAAAATGTTCGTGTTAATATAGTCGTTACTTTTGATGTCACAAATAATCATAATGGCATGAGAATAATGGAATTGAATCAATACTATTTTGGTTCTGATACAAAGGATGGCGTTATCTATAATTACGACAATGTATTTATTAGAAATGAAAAAACAGGTACAATTTAATACCTATTTCCATTTGAAATATTTTTAGAACAAATAACCTGAACGTTACATTTGCCAATCTCATAATTTAATACTGTGACATTGATTCCAGATTACTTCAATAATTTTTTAACAGAAAATTGGCTACTGATATCACAGAAGTATGGCAGAGGATTACTAGACATAATTGTTAATAAAGTTTTTAATGCAGCCAAAAAATATTTAAAGAATCACCCATTAGACGATGTATCTTTATTTTTCAATTAATAATATTAAACTCATTTTACTGAATGTGTACGTATATTATATATAATTATAAACTAAAAAACGTGTATACAACATTTCAGCTCAATCGGTTGAAAATATCTACTTCAAAATTGAGCTCAAAGATTTTACCCGAACCCACATTCATACATTGCAAGTTAAATAAAAGCTTTTAAAAAGTATTCCTATGTTTTATTTTTATATTAATATTATTGTTATATATAGGTAGAGTAAAACTGGGACAGATGCCCCATTTTTTAAAATATCATCGTATAATTTGCAACATATGTAACATTAATTTTCACTTCTTCTTCCTCCTGGCATTAATCCCGGCTATTGCCAGGGTCTGCCTTCCTACGCAACCTACTCCACTTTGCACGGTCTTTTGCGTCCTCGGTGGTTAGACCATTGGCTCTCATGTCCTGCATCACGACATCCAACCAGCGCTTCCTTAGGCGTCCGGGAGGTCTATATATCATAACATTAATTATCACTTATGTATGTTTTTTCATATAACAAGCAAACATGTTGTATAATAAACTACTAAAGATTTCTTTTTAATAATATATACTTTATTGCACTTTAAAAAATAACATAAAGTAAAACAAAATTGAGATATTCGTTAACAATGGTGGGCTTATTTCTAAAAGAAATCTCTTCCAGCCAACCAAAGGAAGTGGATATGACTGTCCAACAGCGGGAAGAGATTACAGTGCAGTTTTTAACACAGAGAGAAAAATAAGAAATTAAAAGTAATAATAATAAAGAAGACACATAATGAATCAAATACATAAATAGACAATATACATCCACAGATATGCATCCTATATACATATATACTGCGCGATTTGGTTGACCTTTGCAACGACGACTGACGACTGAACGACTGTAGTTACAAATTAAATAAATAAATAATAGCAAATACATACATACTAAATTTATGATAATAAATAACTATACATAAGTAACATACAAACACATACATACACACCTACTTACATACATACACATATATATATATATATATATATATATATATATATAT
>JAKRZM010000352.1:17310-38192 GCA_036379175.1 Heliconius cydno galanthus
TTTTTTTTTAATAAAACGACAATATTTGTACTCAGATAACAATATAATTATGAATAAATAAAAATAATATACACACGGAAAACCCGTAAGATAATATCATATTAGGTATATACGTATTTATATTATATATATTCTTATATACATTGATGCTATATTATAAAATGAATGAATGATATTGACGAAGTGATTTTTTTAATGAAAAAACCTCGTATTTATTAATTTTATTTCATTATAAGTTTATCTTTAACATTTTTTGAACATGTTGTAATTCCGCACACACCAGCGTAGCTTCCCCTGAGTTCCCTCTGCCTACCCTGTGGGACTCATTTCCGTTTCTCTCTTTCAACCGAATTCTGGAGGCATTACGCATTGAGTGATGGAATTAAATGCTGTGCGTTCCCTCGACGCACAATCCTACATTTACATTATATTCAATATATTAAAAGAAAGTTTATTTTATTTATCAATTTTACATCACATGTTATAGTGTAGGCCTCCCAGCTAGTAGAGCCTAGTGTTCAGACACTCCGCTCCCCAAATTTTCCAAGCGGTGCGTGTTGAGTGGTGGTCAGCGCCGCTGGAGACCAAAGCGAAGAAATAGAAATATTAAATATTTAATTTCCTCGAGTGGGAATCGAAACCACCTATCGCATTACAGTCACATGCCTGTGCCCCTTTGCCGCGACTGGCTTCATGGCCACTGGCTCACAAAATAAAACAATTATAACTGTAGACACAAAGACTTATTTTTATTAAATGTCAGCAGCACCTGATGCAAGCTATTTTTAGGAAGCTTCGGATTGTAAATCCGTAAATTATTGATTGTTTTACTTTTATATTTGATTTTGATTTTTATGACAAATTTATTGACATATATGTTTTTAATTTAATAAATTTTTAATTACAGATAAATATATACATCAAGTTAATGAGCAATAAAGTAAGGTGGTCGCATTTTACTTTATTGCTAATTAATTTAATATATACATTTATTTCAGTTCCTGGTTACATTATTAACTTTTTTATCCAGTCTAATTGTATTTTTTATCGCAGTGTCTATATTTCTATCCACACATAGCAGGATAGCCAGAGGGGACGTAGGAACCTAGTCAAAATCAAGGAATTTTATTCAAAATAAGAAGATACATGTTTAAATTTTTGAACGTCAAATAAGTTACAACCAGTTTTTAAATCAATTATTATATACAAATTCATATTTAATTATTTGTGACATTGATACCTTAAAAACAGACTGGAACGAGCATTTCATTCCCAAGTTGTGTTGTCATTTATAGTGGGTTAAGACACTCTGTTCTTCACCAAGACTCTTCCGTTCTCCACTATCTTTTATTTCGTGTTAAGTGGCGGATCTCAACGCCGTGCTTTGCTTCTTTAGCAGATTCTTTTATATAAATAAATATTTTATTCCCTTGAGTCGAACCTACAACCGTCTCTAGCAGCGATAACAGGCGCACGCTTGTGCCCCTGCGCCATGAAGGGCTCAACTATTTTATTCATCTATATTAATATGGTATACCTCTTTATTTATCTATTTATTTCTATTATCTATATTTCCTTTAGGTTTAAAGAAAGATACGGAATACTATTTAATTAATTGGAAAAACTTATCTTTTTTCAACTAGTTAACCACAGCTATGTATAAAAGCAAGTTAACATTAATTGGGAGTACACTACGAGTACAAGCAGAGTCGTCGCGGGAATTCAGAAAACATGGCCACGGTCACTTACCTTGCTCTAATATTATCTGCTCAGTTGGCGACTACGTTGGCTAGGGGTAAGTTGTTAAAAAATATAATTATATTCAATGATAATATGCGCTATGGAAATTATATTAAAATGTTTTTGAAAGGCTTTAGGTTTTCTAGCCCGATAAGGATCTAGCCCATGGGAAAGCTGCAGTGGCTTTTAATAATTTGTTTTTACTATGATTGTTTTGCTTTTTATCCGAAATAGCGACAAACCAATTTTTTATTTGTAACCGTAAGGGTTACAAGGGGCAAGGGGTAATAAGGGGGTTATAGGGGTAACAACTTTAACTTTGTGTATATATCTTTATGAAATTAAAATTAAACGTGACTAATAACAAGCTCATTTAATATCTTTATTTGAGAATTTAAAGGAAATTGTAAGTTGTAAAAATAATAAAAATAGAATTAGAAATTCATTTTTAAGAGTGCTTTTATATAGTATCCCGTAAAATAACATCTACTTAAATTATATGAATTATGTCCATATCAGTGAGCTATCTACACTATAAATTACAAAACAATCGAAGTAGTAGAACATATCTCAAAATAATAATAGCCATCAAGAGTATGCGCTTGCGCATAACGTTATGGGTTGTTGGGTTGTTATTACAAAATAGTTAGTTACTACAAAATTTTATGGATAAAAAGCACTAAAAATATGAAAAACAAATCTTAGAAGCCAGTGTAGCTTTCCTGTGCCTATCGAGCTTTCCTATGCCTATCGGGCTAGACCTTTTGTACTACCTGCAGCTTTGAGTTTCATCACTCATTATCCAAATTCCCGAAATCGAGAGGAGCACGAAGAAAGAACCTCTAAGTTATCTTTACTTACCATGCTGTTTGGAAAATGCTGCTACCACTCCGACTAGACGTTTTATGAATAATCAAGAGGTGGCCAATTTCATTATATTTTTTTTACAGTGCCACTGAGATGTTTTATTGAAGACGACCGCCCGTTTAAAGAATTTGGTAAANGTTAACATTAATTGGGAGTACACTACGAGTACAAGCAGAGTCGTCGCGGGAATTCAGAAAACATGGCCACGGTCACTTACCTTGCCCTAATATTATCTGCTCAGTTGGCGACTACGTTGGCTAGGGGTAAGTTGTTAAAAATTATAATTATATTCAACGATAATATGCGCTATGGAAATTATATTAATATGTTTTTGAAAGGGTCTAGCCCGATAAGGGTCTAGCCCATGGGAGAGCTGCAGTGGCTTTTAATAATTTGTTTTTACTATGATTGTTTTGCTTTTTATCCGAAATAGCGACAAACAAATTTTTTATCTGTAACCCTTACAGCAAGGGGTAATAAGGGGGTTATAGGGGTAACAACCCTTGACGTTAAAGTTTATTTTCTCGGTGTCTACGTAACTTTGTGTACATATCTTTATGAAATTAAAATTAAACGTGACTAATAACAAGCTCATTTAATATCTTTATTTAAGAATTTAAAGGAAATTGTAAATTTTATAATAAAAATATAATTAGAAATTCATTTTTAAGGGTGCTTTTATGTAGTATCCCCTAAAATAACATATATTTAAATTATATGTATTATGTGCATATTAGTGAGCTATAAAAACTATAAATTAGAAAAAAATCGAAATAGTAGAACATAATTATCTCAAAATAATAATAGCCATCAAGAGTATGCGCTTGCGCATAACGTTATAGGTTGTTATTACAAAATAGTTAGTTACTACAAAATTTTATGGATAAAAAGTACTAAAAAATATGAAATAAAAACAAATCTTACAAACCAGTGTAGCTTTCCTATGCCTATCGGGCTAGATCTTTTGTACATGCAGCTTTGAGTTTCATCACTCAATATCCAAATTCCCGAAATCGAGAGAAACACGAAGAAAGAACCACTAGGTTCTCTCTACTTACCATGCTGTTTGGAAAATGCTGCTACCACTCCGACTAGACGTTTTATGAATAATCAAGAGGTGGCCAATTTCATTATATTTTTTTTACAGTGCCACTGAGATGTTTTATTGGAGACGACCGCCCGTTTAAAGAATTTGGTAAAGCGTTGTTTGAACAGGCTCTAGAACTACCTAAAATAGACCAACCGGAGCTCGATAAACTGATTTTGAAAGATTTTTTAGTAGATAAAGATGGCTTGTTCTTCCAAGCAAAATCCTTTCAAGTTTTGGGTCTTGAAAATGCAATTGTGGATGATATTGGGTAAAGTAGATTATAATTATATTATTAATAACCAGTTCCTTAGATTAGAGTTAATTGGCGATTAAACAAACAAACTCTTCAATTTTATAATATTTGAATAGCCTTATAAATTAATATTTGTAAGTTCTGAATTTCAGAATGAATTTAAATTCTAACTTGAGTCGTGTAACATTCCACACGGACATGTTGATAAGAGGCCCCTATAAAGCTGGCGGAGCTTTGTTTTCCGTGCCTATCGAAGGTGAAGGGGACTGTGAATTACAGTACAGTAAGTAATAATTTATTTCCTATTTAAAAAAAATATCTTCACACGTATCCCGCATAGTATGGCAGGCACAAGGAAGTTAATGTTAAGACTTCCCCATTTGAAGCCCAATTCTGGAGGCATTGGTGAGTGGCAGAACTTAACGCCGTGCTTTGCCTCGTTACTAGAGTGCAGAAAAATAAAATACAAATTAATATAAACATTTTATTTCTCTCTCTTCTCTCTCTCTTTATTTTCTCTCTACAACCAGCCGCATTTATAGTCACACACTCGTGCCAATGCGTCACAAACAAATTTTAATTTTAAAATAATTTATGGAAGTAATAAGTTTTATATAAACTTTTTAGGAAACATTCAAGTTGATATGGTTTTACCTTTCGAAATTATCAAAGATGCAAATGGTAAAAGATTTATGAATCTGAAAAGCTACAAATATTGGTACGACATAAAAGACGGCTCAATGAAATTAAATAACCTCTTCGGTGGAAACAAGCAATTAAGTAAGTCAAATTAATATTATACACTAGTACAATATTATATTTTTATACCTAGACTATTACCCTATTATATGTCATCATTTTTTGGTTCTTCTGTTCTGGCGGTAATTATAAAAGAAAATTATGTTATCTGATCTTATATATCACATTTATATAGATAAATGCAGCCATTGTAAACAATATTACTAATATTAATTATTAATGTGTCAATTATTTATTTTAGGTGATGCTATGCACTACCTTATCAATCAAAACTGGAAGTTGATAACATTCTTATATGGAAAAGATGGAACTGATCAAATCGTTAGTCACGTGTTCAACGTGTTCAAGAGCAACTTGCTGAGAATGCCGCTTAGACAGTCATGTTGATATAGTGAACATTCACTTACAGTTTTAACACTATCACACTAATAAATCAAGAAAAGAATAATATACTCTCCGATATAAAAAAACATGAACGAGAACTTTGCACATCATTCTTGTCTATAAAATGTAGCACTATGACTTTTTTAATAATTTTGCAATCAAATTTTTAAGTAAAACTATTGATTTTAAATAATATTGAAAGGAACTGTGCATATCAAAGTATTCTGTCAACAAAATGTAATTATTTTGTAAATATGTAAATACTTTACGTGACAATATAACATTTTGTAAGTTCTTCTTCTGGTTTTCCTTATTTTTTCCTACGTTTTCCTTGACTAAATGTCGCCGGTGTCGTGTGCATAGTGCATCGACCATAAGTGTTTCATATCTTTCTTACCTTTAACTATAAAAAATCTAATTACAGAAGTTATTTATGTAAATTAAAATTAATCATAGTGTATTTTAGACGGATGTTATATTTTAATAATATCATTATTATATTCCATACCAATTATGTTCTTGTCAATGTATACCTATAAAGAAAACAAAAAACAGATATAAAATTATAATAGAACTTATATTCAAGAAACTATCGAAAAACAATGTATGATATATTATGTTTATCGGAAAAGGTCTATCTAAGCCGACAATAAGAAACACCTGAAACGAAACTAGATGTATAAATAACAAACGTATTTATTAATAATAATAAAATCTTTAATATTTAAGTACTGTCATGAAATAACTTTATAAAGTAAAAACAACAGGATAACTATAAAAATAAATAAAAATTTTAAGCAAACATTTCTTGTTCACTGTTCAATGAAAAATCTCTGGTATATTATGCTAAGAGTCTTATCCTGGCATGATGGATGGTGGGAAGCAGCGTTTGGCTTGACATATTAAAACGATACCACAACTAAACATTAACTATTGCATAATATTAATAATTATTATGATAGTATAAATGATTAATTCTATACGAGTGTAATAATATTTAGAACTGAAAATTTTGCTTGATTGATTATGCTAAATTAATGGAAATTAGATTCTGGAATTAATATTATGAATAAAACAATATTTTTATGTTTCGATGCAACCAACTGTACATACCTGTTAAATTTTAAGTAAGTCGGTTCAGTACTTTCGGAGATAAACGTGACCGACCATACATACAGACATTTACTTTCTATTATTCTTTTTAAGTGTCCCTCTCTCCATTTTTGGCAAAAATACTAAATGTACAGACAAAATACTTTTACTGTTTTATTATTTATGTAAGATAAGATAATAATTGCTATCCTAGTGGCGATCGAATCCACAACCATCGCGTTACAGTCACACTCTGCGCCATAACAGTCAATTTATGTTATATAATATGTTATGTTATATAATAAAATATACTTTTAACAGTAGTAATAAAATATAAGTATGTTTTATTACAACATTGTAGAAAAAGTAAGGGCGCACATTTGTCTACATATAGGACCATGTAGGTAGTATTATAAAATACAGTCATATAATTTAAATAATTTTACACATGATTACGATGAATTGAGACCCCTTCTTTTTTTCAAAGTCGGTTAAAAATAATTAAAAAAAGATTAATAATTTTGAAGGTTGTGGAAGCTTTTTAATATATATTTTTTTATTTATTAAATGTGTTAATTATATTAAACAAATCATACAGTAAAGTATTACTGTATTCATATTGCTGTGAATTAATTGCACCTTATAATTATTCGTTATTAGACTACATTATTATACTAGTACGCTATATACAACCTGATTTATTCTATATAAAGTGGATTTACCTTAATCGATGGGTTAGAAGACAATTTGCTAGACGTGGTGCATGTGCCGTAAAAATGCTTGTCGCAAATTTTTGTTTTATTTTTGTATTTTTAGTCAGTGCCAACTGTTTTGGTGAGTTCCTATAAAATATATTTTTAATATATATTTTTTTCTTAAATAATGTAATCTACATATACTTAATAAAATAGCTAAGATAATTCCGGCAAGCTTATCTTTAACATTTAGTGTTTGTCTTAACAAATCAATCACTTGCACGAAGTAACGCAATGACTATAGCGAAACGCAATATACGATAACGCCAGGGACAATGGCTAGTATACTTAGTATAAAATTATTTACATAGGTATCAGCTTCACGCTGTATCCCGCACATAGCAGGTAGGCAGAGAGAATCTAGTGCTAAGATACTCCGTTTCCCACTTTTCGCTGAACGCAGCTTTTAGCCTCGGCATTAGAGCGAAAAATTAAAAATATAAATTAAAAATAAAAATTTCATTTCCTCGAGTGGGATCGAACCCACAATCGTCACTTACCTACCCTTACCGTACCCTTGTGCCGCCGCGCCACTACGGCCTCTATAGCGACATATAGCTATCGAGCTGAAATAAATAACCCGTAATTATTATAATACTATAATATGGTCTATGATAGATAATAATTGCTATAAATTATTATATGTCACACACTTTATTGAACATAAATATGTAAAATTGCAACAATTTAATATAATAACCTATATGACAAATAATAATAATATATATATTCAAATTGTTATGTGATTTTCAATTTAATTCCGAGAAAACATTTTCAATTTTTTTTTTAAATTATGTTTTTAAATGAAATATATTTTACAGAATTCTCCGAATTGGGAGTTCAAAAATGTCGCTTAGAAGATTCAAAATGTTTGCGCGATGCTTTCCAAGCTGCACTTCCAAGGTTTATAAAAGGCATCCCTGAATATGGTGTACAAGTGATGGACGAAATGACAATTGATAAAGCGCATTTTGAAATCACTGGTCTTGAATTTTTGTTAACTAATGGCAGACTAAAGGGTGATAAGGATATTATTATAGACAGAATTAAGTAAGACATTTGTATATCCTATCCTATCCTATATCTTATAAAACAAAGTCGCTTTTTGTGTCTGTCTGAACTTTCTAACTCTTCTTCTTCTAAACCACCCAACGGATTTTTANAATTGTTATGTGATTTTCAATTTAATTCCGAGAAAACATTTTCAATTTTTTTTTTTAATTATGTGTTTAAATGAAATATATTTTACAGAATTCTCCGAATTGGGAGTCCAAAAATGTCGCTTAGAAGATTCAAAATGTTTGCGCGATGCTTTTCAAGCTGCACTTCCGAGGTTTATAAAAGGCATCCCTGAATATGGTGTAGAAGTGATGGACGAAATGACAATTGATAAAGCGCATTTTGAAATCACTGGTCTTGAATTTATGTTAACTAATGGCAGACTAAAGGGTGATAAGGATATTATTATAGACAGAATTAAGTAAGACATTTGTATATATTGGTATATAATAAGAGTATGTCTACAATACGAAACGATGGTCAATAAGAGTTATATTAGTAAGAGAATTGATACACTCTTTAATTTATTGTATTATATAAAACATTTGTTTTTTCTTAAGAAAATATAAACAAATCTTGTATAATACATGACCCGAGCCAATTAAGGCACGTTAATGTTTGTGTATACGTTCATATCCCATCGTGGAAAATAATTATACAGTTGTTAGAACTTTTGTTGTTAATACTTTTATAGGAAGATTTTTCAAAGTTTCGCAGTTCATAATGATTATACCTGCTGCTGCCTTATATTTTTAGAGAATTTTAAGTATTATATAGTAATAGAGTTAAGTGTTAAAATCAAGTATATGTATACTTTTTTATGCATTTAAAAAATTGATACTGATTTTAAACAGTAGTTTACAGGTAATAGTAAATATAATAAAAAATAATAGCCTCAAGATTTGATATTAAAGCCACTAGTTCAAGTAAGGTATCAGATGAAAGGGCTCGGGCTAAGCTAATCGTGAATTTCAGGATTTTCCCAATTTTGTACGGAACGCTCGGTGGGCGAGCTCGACTTGCGCTTGTCCGGTTTTTTTAATAAGAAAATTTAATATGTTCGTATAATATATTATGTAATTAAAATTTTAAAATATATTAAAATACTAAAATAATGTCGAAGCTGTTTTTCAAGATAAAGGAAAAACTGGAACGCCACAATCAAATACCGCCAGCCAGTGAAATTAGAACTGTACTTTAGTCGAGGGAGAATTTATGAACAGTTCATATTCAATTTTCCCTCAAATGTACACTAATATCAATTGAATGTTTAAATTAGACTACAAATCCTGTTGAAAGATTCTGAAAAGACTGTAATATTTCATTTCAATATTATTTAATTTACATGACTGCTAACGTTCGTTCGAAATTAAAAAGAATCAAGATTTACTTTGCCAAACTGCTTGCATAAAATATTAGTTTCAGCCAAGATTCAATTTCTCTTTTCTATTGAGTAAACTTTCAAGTAATTCATTAATATCAAATCAAGATTTTTTATAAGCATAAGTAGTATTTGTAAACCGGGAGAATTATACGTATATTTAGGTTTTGATATAAATATTTGAATAGCACTTAAATAATAAATTTTAATATATACCTACAAAGTTATTAACAATAATATTGACTTTAGATTTGACAAAAATAATAAAATGTTGGAAATCGGATATCACGTCCCATTGTACATACTAAAAGGGCATTACAAAACCAGTGGAAAACTCCTAACATTGCCTATCGAGGGTGATGGTGATATGGAATTGAAATTAGGTAAATAGTTTTATATTTCTGTTTTAGTAAATAGCAACCCACCTGCATCTTTAGCTTAAGCTATGCGATTATTTTTTATTTACATTTCGTGGCTCTGGCTAAAAAAGAAAAGGATATTGAATATAGAAAATTGGCCGGAAAGTTGGGCACAGAGTAGAAAATGTCTTAACATAAGAGCTTCAGTGCTAAGAGATTAAGTGAAGATCCTTTATGAAAATTTATAACAGTAATTCTTAAACTTACAGAAAATATTGCAATTACATCAAAGCTGCATTGGGAAATAATAAAGAAAGGCGATAAATCATATATCACTATTAAAGACACCTATTATGAATTTGATATTGGGAATGCGCATTATCATATGTCCAATCTATTCAAGGGGAATAAGGAATTAAGTAAGTACTGGAAACATGAAAATATGAACATTTTTGTAATTAGCTTGGGTAGATCATTATTTCTTTATTTGTTCTTGTTGTGATTTTGATCTTACAATTTATTATTGAATTATGTAAATATTATGTGGATATCGATTCTAATAATATGATTTTTTTTGATTTTCCACGCCTGTTACTTTAGTTTAGCAATCTGGCTACTAATGTGTTTTTTTCATTATAATTTAATACATTCTTAACTAAATTTTAAGATATGTAAATATTACAATTCGCATCTATTTTCATTTTCAGGTGATACCATGCTCAAGTTGATTAATGACAATTCCAAAGAGCTTACAGTCGAATTTGGAAAACCAATAATGGACATAGTCGCTACAAAAACCTTCAAAAATGTTAAAAAGTTTTTGGCAAAATTACCTTTAGAGGATATAGCTATTGTGGATTGAAACTGTTGATGAAGAATATACATAAATAAATTTTTGTGTTTTATTCTATTTTTCTTCTCATATTTAAATGCTAGTAAAATTAAATAAAAGTAAAAAAATCAGGGATTTTTTTAGATATATCATAGTAAAAACATTGTTCTACATATTTAAACACATGTACCTGCTATCAAATTAATATATACTATATCATCTTACAAGGATAAGAATATTAATTTAAAATATTTATTTGTTTTAATTTGCAATGAAAAATACAGAAGAATATTGTGAATACTCGTACATAATTTACTAAATTCAATACAATAGCATACTATATTGAAGACGCACATGTGCCTCAGTCAGCCCCTACGCCATCCTCGTACAGGATAGACGTTGATTAATACCTCACCCAACTCTGATATTGATCATCTGTCAGTAATTATCAAGTTCAGATAACATCGATTTATCTCCTGTAACTGTTAGAAATAACAAAATTATTTGTTTTACAAAAGATAATTAGTATTAAATACATTATTTCGTTGTTTGTGTTTGTCTAAATAAAAGGAAATCCTAAATTCTATCGACGCTATGAATATGAAATCAATTCAATTACATAATATTTATTCATTCAAGTATTTATTTAAATTAATAAATGTAATGTAAATTAATGTAAAATTTTCAGAGAAGCATAGAATAATTAAATCATAATATTGTATAACTTAATTTATGAAGAAACAACAAATAAAACGGTTCAATAATTCGAAAATGCAATAACGAATCAAATTTATACCAAACTAAACGAAGGAAAGCGGTGATTGTAAATTCATTAAAGGTTTTAAATTTAGGTGTTGATCTTTGTATTTTGCTTCTTAATGCATAAATTTTGATATTTGACTTTCTTGTTGTTTAAGACTCTATGTTTCTCTGTCTCTCTCTCTCTCAATTTATACTTTACGTTTAGTTTAATTTATACTTCATTCTTCATGATCTCTTTTTCACTGTACCAGCTCCTTCATCTGTTCTCCATACAACAAGACATTAGCGAAAAGATTTTGTGCTAAAAATAATAATCAATTGTGCGGGAAAAAATGCATATTAATAAAAAAAAACAGTTATATCTGGCACCCGTAACTTAATTTACATAATGAATAACGTTTAGGCACCATAAAATTAATATCAGACGAAATTTGGCCAGTCCAATTTGAAACTCTTTTAACTTTGCCCATAACTCATGGACGTACCACGTTTCAAATGAGTCGTCTGCGGCCATACAAAAGTTGTTGAATCCAAGCTACGTTATAAACTCCGTCGTGTTTTATATAACATTTAGATTATTTATTATCGACATTGTTTAATTTAATTAAGGGAAAGAGTATGTAATAGCTTTTTATCTAATAAAATAAAAAATGGGTTCGGTAGTATAATTACGATTTAGATTTTAAAAAACTGTGAAAAATCTACGATAAATGTAAATGTAAATGTATATTTCAAAATATTTTTATATTTCAAATAATAAGCTATCAAATGGTACATATTAGATAGCTTATTATTGAAATATAAAGCTGTTTTAATTTTAAATTTCGTTTTATCAGATAGCTCTCGATGTCTGCATTATCAAAGCCGCAATTTACAAAGGAACCATTGTTAAGAAAAGCCTAACAGCGATGGCCTTGCCTCGACAGAAGTGCTCTTTAAAAGACTGATATAAAATTTGACACTACTTTGCGAGTTTCACGTCTAATGATTAATATATTTTATAATAGTTTACTTGTGAAGGCTTAAATTTTTTTAGTAGATTTTTTATGTACAGAAATTTACTTTGCGAGGCCAGTAGTCGCACAGGGACGTAGGCCTGTGACTGTACACGCGACAGGTTATAGATCGAGGTGGGAATCGACCACTGGAGGAAATTAAGGCACTCCGTGCCCCACTTTTTGCCGAATTCTGAAGGCATTGCGTGTTGAATGGCAGAGCTCAACGCCACGCTCTGCCTCGACACCAGAGCGAAGAAATGGAAATATAAACGTAAATAAATATTTCATTTCCTCGAGTGGGGATCGAACCCACAACCATCGAGTTACAGTCCCACCCTTGTGCCACGGCGCTACGAAGGCTTCATGATAAATTATTTGTTTTTATATTCTCTATACTCTTACTTATAATATTGTTTGAATTTAAATTAACCTAAAAAGATAAAATTATAATAAAGACGTTGAAGCTTTAAATAAGATTTGTAGAAGAGAAGCTATCCTACCGCAAATTACACTTCGCGGCGGGTGTGAAATGTTTGAAGTTGCAACTTCAGTTTCAGTTCTCTCCCAGTCGTTGGTCTGGAAGGACGTATGCCGTGATATCAGGAAACACTCTCACCATAATATTACGATATTACTTAGTAGTTAACTGGAACTATTCTGTTATTCTATTAGTAATAAAGTGTTATTTAATTATAAATAATTATATATATTTTTTATTTTCTGTGTGTTAAAAATATTTTTTTCTGTCAGGATTTTTGTGTGAATTGTGATGCTTCGCGATGAATGTTGATAGAGTTGACAGATGAGGGTAAGTCAAGATACTTGTTGTAATTGATTTTTTCATCACAAATGTCAGATTTCGGTAACCCAACATTTTTTGTATTTATATCTTCATAAAAGAAATATATTACGTATTCAAATAAAACATAAAATATTAAATGCTTATTTCCTTGTTTATGGATTATTTTACTATAGAAGCAAAATTAATTTAGGTTGCTTATAATTTGGTAACGTTGTGTAATTAACGTTGAATTTTAACTAAGGGTTTTAAAAGCTCTGTCCTTTGTCGTTTGTCTCCATCTCTGTTTACTTAACAATTATACGAATTTTACATAAAAAGGCGTCAAAAGGGTTACTTTGGTTAACCTTTTAATTTAAATTTGTTTGTTATATTTGACTTACATCTTGATAATTGACCCTTATTTAATCAGTCAGTCATATTTCAATTGTCACGTAATAAATATTTTCAGGCGATTTTTTTATATTTTCAGTATTATATAGATTAAGACAGAAGTAAACAATTTTTCTGTTATATAATTAAAAAAGTATTTAAAGGATTTTTTATAATATCTCTTGGTTTTTTTTATATAATTCTGGTGGTCCAAGAACATGTCTAGCCTTAAAATATATTGTATATCTGTATGAGTAGATTTTGATTTTAAAAATTTTCTACTAACTACGCCTATTAAATGAAATATAAATTTGTCAGGAAAGAAAATTAAATTTATTGTACCAAGTCAAATTCTAACATTACCAAAGACTCAACTTTGGCACTTCGATAATTCGGTGTTATATTTCTCCTCTAGCCGTAAAATTGGTTTAACTTTTCTTTAGCCCGTGGCACTTTAGTTGAAAGGTTCGGTAAACTGATTTATTCTTGAAATAATATAGTATATAACCTTGTCTAACTTCATTTAAAGTTATTTTCAAAATTATATTTTAGTAATTACTTTTGGTTGTATGCGTACTTTATATAAATGTATATTTAAGAATTTATGATGATGAATTAAGGTTTAGTCTGCCTCGTATGCTAATTCTGAACAGAAATAACTAGTTTTAGAATATTTTAGGATTGAAATATTTCATATAAGTTTCTAATAGTCAAATCAAATAATAATTAGTGTGTAAATGAGGATGATATTTGGGTGATTGTGGTATTATATTCAAAAAAGAAATTAAGTACTTCAAACGATGTTTTTACAGTGAGACGCTTCGCTGCTGCGCCACTACCTCCCAAGGCTTTTAGTTAACCCCAAATCCTCTCTTTTTTCATATATTGATAGAAAACTTATAAAGGTGCGTATATGAAAACTTTATTTACAGGAATATGCAAATGATTGCCATAAATATTACGACCCACGCACGAAATTGTGCTTATACTACACACAAATATTTTATGAATATAGTTTTTATGATATGGGGAGAAGAGCTTTAACATTCAATATACCTTTGATAGTGAACAAAGAATGAATATGAAAGAATATTTTAACATGGATCACACGCTAAAAGATATTTCATAGAGAGTTATATGAAAATAAACAATGTTTATATATATTCATATTTTTTCATATTAATATTTTTATATATTAACATATATAAAAATATATGGCGCAGTGGCACAAGTGGGGTCGATCCCCACTCGAGGAAGTGAAATATTTATTTACTCTCCTAATACTCTGCTAAAAACAATGACTTAAATAAAATTCAAGATTCTATGATAGCCTTTATAATTTTCTTTAATTTTTGATTTCATACTAAAACAATCTGTTAATTAACTCACATCAAAAAACTTTCCTTAATGTATTATATAGGTACGCAAATGGAATTATATATTAATATTTGTACACAATAGCTATATTTTTATATGTAAGATTTAGAGCGATTTAGTAAATAGACTTACGGTATCTTTTTCTAGGGTTTTGTATGTTCAGGGTCCTTTAGAGCACAGAAAAATCAAGTTTCTAATTCAACGCAATCAAGAGATAGGAGCTTTAATGCATCGTTTTGATGCATTTTGTATCAAAAACTTAAAATTTAAATAAAGGAAAAATTCTAAAAATGAAAATATATAGATATTTCATAGAATTTTTGTTGAATATTTTTATAGTAGATGCGTATACACTCGTAAAATTGACTGAAGTTTTACAACATTTTATTTCTGTAATATTTTTATTAAACTTTATTTTAGTTTCTAGACAACGCTATGGGTGAACTTAATTTTTTTGAGGCCGCCAGTAACCATTATTTAAGAAGATATATTAACTTGGCAAATAAAATGTTCTCTGTAACATAAACTTAATCACTTTGGGAATTTTATTTGAGATTCCAGTCCTTTGTACGTCCTTAATCTGTCTTGAACAAGAACAATAAAAAAGTAATATTTTGGAAGAATTTCTACACTCAGTATTTTATCAAAATTGAATCTAGGGTGCGTTGCGGAATACTAATTTGTTCCCAATTTGCAATGTAATTATTGTTAAGGATTAACGTTGACTCTAATAATGATTTTTTATAAGGAATCTTCATTTTAGGCTTGAGGCCAGTCGTGGCGCAAGGGCATAAGTGTGTGACTCTAAACGCGACTGGTTGTGGGTTCGATCCCCACTCGTGGAATTCAAATATTTATTTAAATTTACATTTTCATTTCTTCGTTCTGGTGTCGAGACAAAGGCGGCATTGAGTTACGCCTCTTAACACGCAATACCAGCAGAATTGGGGCGAAAAATCGGGAATAGACTGTTTCCACGCTAGGTTCCCTCTGCCTACTCTTCTACACGTGGATATAGCGATTTTAAATACACATATAGATAAGCATAAATAAGAATTGAATTAAACATATTCTACTTCAGCTCTAATATATTTGTATCCAACAGAAGGTTCACAACTGATTTTATATTCATGCGTTTGCAAAATAAATATATCAAACGGTTCGAAATGGTACAAAGTTTGTAGCTATATTAGAAATATTTTATTTTTAGTATTAAAGCTACTATATTTACTTAATATGATTTATATTGCATGAATTTTAGACGGTACTAGTGGATAAGTCTCTTTTTGAGCTTTACTAAGACGGTAAGAATATTATAAGTTAAAAATATAAGAAATGTGTACATATACAGTATTTTCTTCTTTATTTTTGACGGGAATATATTCTATAACAAAATGTTCTTATAAGGCTGTCGCTTTTTTTGAGACACGAAATCCTAAAAATAAAACACTGTTAACATTACTAGTATTTGGTACTTAATATTTTATACTAAAGTACGATATTTTTTAAATAAAAATTTTAAACGGAAACTCGTATGAAAGGTAGATTTTAATATATTCTAAAGCTTAAGTTTGAGCATTAATATTACAAAACAATGTAATACAATAGTGTACAGTTTTTTCGCAATAATGAGATATTTCTTTCGAATTCCGCCGCGAGACATTGAGTTAAATGATGAATCTCAACGCCGTGCTTCGTCCTGCCGGAGCGGGAAAAGGGTATTATTATTTTCACTGAGTGGTTCGCACACAACCTATTTACTTTAAAAACTACTTATATACTTAATAAGATTTATACATATTTAAAAAATAAATCATTTTAGGCTTTTATATTTTTTGTCGCTTAATTCTTTTTGTGTATTTTTTTTTATTTTCTGTGGCTATAATCATCCTTATAAAATCTGTATAGATTTTTTTTATCACATGTAATAAGTATATAAATAAAAGCTCAGCCCCCCCCATTGCCCCCACGCCACAGCGGCCTCTAGTGTAGGTAGGTAATATTTATCAAATAACAACAAGTCTGTTTTATTTCAACAAAAGAAACTTCTATAAGTTTTATATGGACGTTGACAGTCTTTACAATATAGTGGTCTTACAAATACTTTTTATCGCAAAAGCTTAATATTTTTGTAGTGTTTGATATACGGCCTATTATGTTTCCGCTAAGGGGGTGCCTCTGTATATATAATATTTCTTTCTAAAAGAATGCTTCTGATATAAGATTTTTTCATGGGTTTATTTTTTTTACTAGTATATTTTTACCTTTTTGTAAAATTGTTATATATATACCAGTAAATTCCTTTATTATATGAATTAAAATTTTGTTTATTTTACCTTATTTTGCCGAGACTATAAATTTAAACTCGTCAGTCAGTCATTTTTCGCTTTTCCACTTTCAAAGGCTATTTAAATTTTAATATTGATTTTTTATATAATATATTATGCTTTACATTACTTAAAATATAGGAAGCTAACAAATATATCTAGAAATAAATTGGAATACGCGTTGGTCTTGCAAATTATAGTGATTTTGCGAAGGTTAATGCCGACAATTAGGCGCGCGCCAGGTCCGTAAGGTCGGCCCTGTTAACGATACTGTTAAATACATCTAGAATATTAAATTTAATATAACCCTTCATTATAACGTGAATTGTAACTTTTGAAGCGTCTCACATTTACTATTTTGTGTTTATAAAAGGGTTTACAAGTCGATTGTAAAGAAACATTAATTAAAAAATAAGAGGAAATTATTTTTTTATTTAAATTTATATTTTCATTTTTTCACTCTTTTTTCTGGAACGGAGTGTCTTTACACTAGGTTCCCTCTGCCTACCCTGCAGTGTGCGGGATACAGCGTGAAGCAGATTTTTTTTATATACTGCCGAAAACAAACTCGAAGGCCCATCTCTATTGAAAAGTAAAACCCTGTTTGGGTCAATCCTGCACAATTAGGTTAGCCTTTACGTGATAAAACAGTTTAATTCAGTTGCTTCCTTATAAGATAGTGGTAGGTATATAAGATAAAAGTTATACGAATATACTTAGTTATGAGTAAAGAGGTTCTTGTTAGTTTTACGTTTACGTCTCGAAAGTTTGACAGGGTAGTCTACCTACATGTTTGCACGGCTATTTATACCTTATGGTATAAGGTAAATGTCAGTTAAAATGATGTTCTATTTTTAATTCATTTATGTATTCAAATTCCACGTAGCACGGCAGAAGATACTTATGTATAATAATTGATGAGAAGACAGTATTCATTTTGCCCAACCAATTGCTAATTAACACTATTAATGATTCAAGACAGCTAGAACGAATATAAAAAATAAGCCTACATTTTTTTATTNATATATTAACTTGGCAAATAAAATGTTCTGTGTAATAGTTGAGATAATCACTTGGGAATTTTATTTGAGATTCCAGTCCGTAGTACGTCCTTAATCTGTCTTGAACAAGAACAATAAAAAAGTAATATTTTGGAAGAATTTCTACACTCAGTATTTTATCCTGCGACGTGGTTCTGGAGGTTATTTCAGAGAACAAAATGGAGTTGGTATGATTTGATTTTCTTTCCGCTCACGGGTATGGAATAAAATTGAATCTAGGGTGCGTTGCGGAATACTAATTTGTTCCCAATTTGCAATGTAATTATTGTTAAGGATTAACGTTTACTCTTATAACGAATTTTTAAAAGAAATCTTCATTTTAGGCTTGAGGCCAGTCGTGGCGCAAGGGCATAAGTGTGTGATTGTAAATGCGACTGGTTGTGGGTTCGATCCCCACTCGTGGAATTGGAATGTTTATTTAAATTGGAATTGTTTATTTAAGTGGAATATTTATTTAAAATACACTTTCGTTTATTAGCTCTGGTGTTGAGATAAGGGCGGCGTTAAGTTCCGCCTCTTAACACGCAATACCTCGCGTAATTCGTCGCGGAAATGGACTTTTAACGCTAGATTCCCTCTGCCTACCCTTCTACACGTGGATATAGCGTGAAGCGAAAAAAGAAAAAATAATAAAGTAAAAAACAGCTATAAAAAATGAAAAATATAAATATATACCTATAACAACACATACCCACAACTTATTCTTTACTTATTTCCAAAATTTAAAACGAACGTTTAAATATACATATACATAAGCATAAATAAGAATTGAATTAAACATATTCTACTTCAGCTCTAATATATTTGTATCCAACAGAAGGTTCACAACTGATTTTATATTCATGCGTTTGCAAAATAAATATATCAAACGGTTAGAAACTCTTAGATTAGAAATATTTTACTTTTAGTATTAAAGCTAGATACTATATTTACTTAATATGATTTATGAGGATATTCCATGAATTTTAGACGGTACTAGTGGATAAATCTTTTGAGCTTTACTAAGACGGTGAGATTATTATAAGTTAAAAATATAAGAAATGTGTACAATATACAATATTTTCTTCTTTATTTTTGACGGGAAGTGTTGAATTTCGATTGATATAGCTAAATAAAAATGTTCTTATAAGGCTGCCGCTTTTTTTGAGACACGAAACATTACTAGTTTTTACGTATTTTATAAATAAAACGAAAATTCGTATGAAAGGTGGAATTTAAATATGTTCTAAAGCTTAAGTTAGAATATAAATATCACAAAACAATGTAATACATATAGTTTACAGTTTTTTCGCAATAATGAGATATTTCTTTCGAATTCCGCCAAGCGAGACATTGAGTTAAATGACGAAACTTAACGCCGTGCTTCGTCTTGCCAGAGCAGGGAAAGAGTATTATTATTTTCACTGAGTGGTTCTATACAACCAACTTACTTTAAAAACTACTTATATACTTAATAAGATTAATACATATTTAAAAAATAAATCATTTTAGGCTTGTATATTTTTTGTTGCTTAATTCTTTTTAAGTATTTTTTTTTATTTTCTGTGGCTATATAAAACTAAGACACCCCCTCCCCCCTCCCGTCAGTCCCCCCGTGCCACGGCGGCCTCTATTATAGGTAGGTACTATTTATCAAATAACAACAAGTCTGTTTTATTTCAACAAAAGAAACATTCTATAAGTTTTATATGGACGTTGACAGTCTTTACAATATAGTGGTCTTACAAATACTTTTTATCGCAAAACCTTAATATTTTTGTAGTGTTTGATTTACGGCCTATTATGTTTCCGCTAAGGGGGTGCCTCTGTATATGTAATATTTCTTTCTAAAAGAATGCTTCTGATATAAGATTTTTTCATGGGTTTATTTTTTTTACTAGTATATTTTTACCTTTTTGTAAAATTGTTATATATATACCAGTAAAATCCTTTAAATCTTATAAGAATTAATGTTTTTCTTTATTTTACCTTATATTGCCTAGAATATAAATTTAAACTCGTTAGTCATTTTTCGCTTTTCCAATTACATTACAGTTCCTTTATATAATATGTTTTTTCTTATAATCTAACAACGCTATAAAATAAAATATTTTATTAAAATAATAGTAAGTTAACAAATATATCTAGAAATAAATTGAAATACGCGTTGGTCTTGCAAATTATAGTGATTTTGCGAAGGTTAATGCCGACAATTAGCCGCGCGCCAGGTCCGTGAGGTCGGCCCTGTTAACGATACTGTTAAATACATCTAGAATATTAAATTTAATATAACCCTTCATTATAACGTGAATTGTAGCTTTTGAAGCGTCTCACATTTACTATTTTGTGTTTATAAAAGGGTTTACAAGTCGATTGTAAAGAAACATTAATTAAAAAATAAGAGGAAATTATTTTTTTATTTAAATTTATATTTTCATTTCTTCGCTCTGGTTTCTGGAACGGAGTGTCTTAACACTAGGTTCCCCCTGTTTACCCTGCTGTGTGCGGGATACAGCGTGAAGCTGATATCTATATATATATAAATTAATTTTTAACAAAAACAAAAACCGACTTCTAACAACGAACTAAAAAGTGAAAAATAATTATATAAAGATTTTATAATTTTGAAGTCGGTG
>JAKRZM010000352.1:49932-79202 GCA_036379175.1 Heliconius cydno galanthus
AAATTTTATAATAATCGGTGGCGTTTTAAAGATGTTTCCATACAAACTTTCAACCCCTTATTTGCACTCTTAGGGAGAGAATTCTAGAAAACAGTGAAACACGTATTCAATTAAATGCTTTTAAAAATCTAAATTTCAAATTTTATAAAAATCGGTGCCGATTTAAATTTTTTTCCATACAAACTTTCAACCCCTATTTCTCTCCTTTAGGGTTAAAATTTTTCAAAATCCTTTCTTAGTGGATGTCCAGATTACGAAAGTAAACATCTGTCCAAATTTCACGTTTCTATCATCAGCGGTTGCGGCTGTGCGTGCGTCTTACCTCAGTCAGTGAGGACAAGTCCTTTTATATATATAGATGTATACATTTTTAGTCTACTTTAGACAAATGGAGGTAAAAAAAGAAACCTTTTTTTAATTATATGAATTATTATATTTCGTAATTCAAAACAAGATTCCATTTTTATAATATCACACGTTAACTTCGTTTTACCGTTGCTTCGAACTTTTGGTTATAGAAAGAGATGTTCTAAAGGCAATGCTATGTACCCAATAACAGTAATTGTATATCGAAAAGAAATATCGACTTTGACATATCTCACATATTTCCTTACGAAAACAGAATACCAAATTTCACGACAAATGAAGGGAAGTTTTTCGTAATATAGAATATATAGAACATGTTGACACAAAATGTATTCCATGATTCAAATTTATTTTGTTTTGTGAATAATAAACATGCGACACGCGAATAATAATCGCCCTATTTTGTATTATCTTAGTAGGATTTTACAAATTCATATTTATATTGAAATTTATTCATATTAGATTTTATATAAATTTATGTAGTAGACAATCTGTGGCGTTGAGCTACGCTACTTAACATATAATATTTCAAAAATTAGGCGAAAAGCGGAAACAAAACCTTTCAGCACTAGTTTTCTCCGCCTACTCTACTATATAATGATTCGTCAAGCCTCTAATTAATATACAGTTTGAAAAGGTAAAAAATGTACATTTAAATATTGCTTGCATCACAACGTAGTAACATGGGATTGCAGAATTTCTATGCCAATTTATAAAATTACCTTTACCATTAAACATTTATATATTTTCTTATTTTTCTAACTAAGAATAATTTGTCATAAATTTTAATATTCATCTGCTAAGAAATTTTATCTAAATACGAGATATTTGTGTGTTTTTTATAAAAAAGCATTGGTAATTTTCTAATTTCTTCTAATTAAATTTCTTTAGACTAAAAATGTATTGAAAAATGTGTGTGATAATTGGGGTATTAAATTTAGAAGTGGTTATTGACATTGAAATTTCTTTATTTTCTTCTCTATTCAATGTAATATCATCTATCATAAGCATTATATTAACGCTTATCCCCACGATATATTAAGATGAGCTATTACGGTGCAGATATTTACTAGGATTTGTTTTATCTTCTTGGCGCAGCCAAGCTTAGGCTAGAAGAGAGAGAGTATAGTGATATGTACATACATAACTTCTTTTGATTGGAATGAAATTGGAACTCGCAGCTTTTGACGTTGGTCGACCTTAACTGCATCGTAATGGTGTTGTTAAAAAAATCCATGATTTTTATATAATGGTGGCAAAAACTATTTATCTATTTATTTATTTATTCTGCTTAAATATATAAACAGGAATTACCGACTTATCCTCATCGTGACTGCTAATAGGCTTCATCGAATTACGTTGTGGGCGTTTCTGATATTGAAAAAGGCTTCAACTCATTTTGCTTGTAATCGCTTCAAGGCTTAACTTTTGTATAACACACTTTCAGTTACTATGTGAACACATAGCTTAACTGAAACTTGAAAATTAATAAATTAGATTTTGCATTATACTACGAGTATGTAAAAATAGATTTAAGTTGATATCTGGTCGTCAAGGATGAAATCTAAAACTTTATTATTTTTCAGTTTTTTAGCTTTCAGCCCGAAATTCAAAGCATTGCATGTTCAGTAGTGTAACTTAACACTGAATTTTATCTGAATATATAATAAATTCGTTTTTCACTTTTTTCTTATTTCTTGAGACACCTTAAGATTGCCATATTTTATCTAGTTACGTTACATACTCACTAATATATGTAGAGGTAAAGGAATTTCTTAAAAAACACCGAGAAAGTTAAGCAAGAGAAAGACTATGTTAAAAGATGTTTTCGTAGTGGCGGCGGCGCCCTATTTACACACAGCTAAGTCTTTTAAGTTTTTTAAACGAAAATTGGTCAAGGATGATGGTCTCTATAAGATTATTCTTATTTAAATATGTTAACTCTCTAAGGGTCATATCGGAGTGACTCTTTTTAATTTAAATTTCATATACTTCAACTTAGGGAACAGTATAAGTTTTATTAAAATCGCTTCAGTAGTTTCTGGGAAATAGGGAAATTAAGAAAATATAGATAGGTAGAACCTGTATTTTTCTTTTGAAAACACTGGCTCTTTCGTTTGTTATACCACTTTGAAGCTGGTTTATTTTTTTTGTAAATTATATTATAAACTATTATATTCCTTAGTTGCCGCATTTACACGATTTATCGAGATTCTATTAATGTCTTTGAATGTTCAGTAGGTCGTAGTGGATTCCAAAGTTTCCCTTTATGGGCTTGTTATGTAAGTAGACGTGCCCAGGGGACGACTTAGCAATTGGAACTTCGTAGCTATTAATTTTACAAATAGTCTCATTGTGCAACGTATAAGAAAAAAATATATTGGTGGTGTGGAAGATTTGTCTTTCTAATGTTATCTAGAAACCGTGATACCCGTGAGGTTATTCTTTTTAATTTTTTGAGTAAGACGTTGAAATAAAATGTATAATTTAATGGTTGCATAGTTTCATAATTTTAAAAATAATTATATACTAAAAAAAATTAAAACTTTTACTATGAATGTTGTCGGATTATCAAAATAAAATGTTCAGTAAATTAATCAATAAGTTATTTTGCTGTTTAAAAATAATGTTTTCAGTATGGTAGCAGGGGATTACCTAAAGCTAAGACATTCAGGTCTTTATATACCACTCAGTTTTGAGACATTTGGTGTAGAGTGGCTAATATTAAACTTTGCTACGCTTGCTAATTATAATTATAATTAAAAGAATAATTTAAAAAAATGTTGGAGCCCCCTTCAATGAATATATTTAAAGGTAAGGCCCCAAATAATCCAATATCTTAAATATATTTTAGTCTGGTTTTTAATGTTTTTTTTTTAATATATAATTATATTTTTTAATATATAATATTTCAACTGTCTTACTATAACGGTTCATAACATGACCTGGGGCCAGATGGACGGACGGGCAACGGAACCTTAGAAATAGGTTCCCGTTTTACCCTTTGGGTACGGAACCTTCACAAATGTAATTTATATATATTTTTTCCGGTAACTGATGCAACCTATAACCATTTTGTATCCAATTCGACACGATTCCAATTGATTTTTAAATAATTAGGTATATGGAGTGTGAATATCTATGTTATTATTTAATAAGGAAACAATAGAATACAAATAATACAAATTACACAACCTCGTCTTGCCGACATGGAGAAATATGGGTGTTAAGATCGTTAACATGAATTGTGATTGTTGGCGTTTGTCCAAAGGTTTGCTCATTGACCTATATAATATGGCATTATCGGATAGTTACTAAATAAATAAAAGTATATAATATTGTAAATTAATTTTTGTGGAAAAAAAATCTTTGATTNAAATATATTTTAGTCTGTTTTCTAGTGTTTGCTTTAATATGAAAATTTCAACTGTCTTACTATAACGGTTCATAACATGACCTGGGGCCAGATGGACGGACGGGCAACGGAGCCTTAGAAATAGGGTCACGTTTTACCCTTTGAGTACGGAACCTTCACAAATGTAATTTAAATATATTTCTTCCGGTAACTAATGAAATCTATAACCATTTTGTGTACAATTCGAGATAATTCCAATTGATTTTTAAATAATTAGGTATATGGAGTGTGAATATCTATGTTATTATTTAATAAGGAAACAATAGAATACAAATAATATAAATTACACAACCTCGTCTTGCCGACATGGAGAAATGTGGGTGTTAAGATCGTTAACATGAATTGTGATTGTTGGCGTTTGTCCAAAGGTTTGCTCATTGACCTATATAATATGGCATTATCGGATAGTTACTAAATAAATAAAAGTATATAATATTGTAAATTATTTTTTGTAGAAAAAAAATCTTTGATTTGTTTGTTTTTGTTTTTTTTTTGTGTTGAGATGTTTGTTTTTTTTTTTCAAATTAAGAATGCATAAAAAAATTTAAAAAATCTTGTTTTAAAACCTATAAGTTAATTGACATTTTTTTTCTTATCATGTTCTTATATAAGAGTAAACTTATATAAAGCGAGAATACTCTGTAAAGTTCTATTTCGAATCTTTTCTCAGAAGTGCTAATCGAAATGTAGCCAGAGGCCATGCTTTCCGTTCACTTTGAAGCAGGTCAGAAAGAAAGACTTCCATGAAGTTGTGACTTTACTATTTAACGACTGTTTTTATATATAGTAACCTTCTCGTACATATAGCAAACGGAACGGATTTAAATATAAAAAGGTACCTGTAGAATGATTTACAAATTCTATTTGCATTCATAAATTATTTAGGCGTCATTTTCCCGTTATTATACATAATTTTGTGCGAGCAAATGCTCATCAAATTTTCATATAAATGAGTCTGTTGCTTATGCTCTATATTTTCAATGTATATTTATGGAAGAACGTTCTTTAACCATTACTTCAATGGCTATCGATGTTGGCATTCTATGGATTTAATGAACAAGTAATCAAAAATAGACAGAAGTTTAATTAGAAACATGTTCAAAGGTAAATTGGCTAAATTTTAAGAAAAATGGCTTAAAAAGTAAGAAGTTTTTTTTATCTTTTACTTAATAAACAGTAAAATAAATGGAAACGCTGTGTTTTTGCCATACTTTTCAATAATTATTATTTTCTTACATCATTTTTATTAATAATTTTAACTATAAATGATTTTACAACATTCATAATATAAGTAAATACGACTCAATCTTTTCACATAAATATAAATGTATGTATTTATATGTGGGACCGTGTCTTTACGACCACTCGCTGATAAGAGTTTTCCCTATACTCAAATAAGACATTTTTTTTGTTAGGGGTGAGAAAGGTTGATAAATATAGAAATACATGCAATATAATGGATAATAAATAAATAAAGTGACTTATTTAGCAGTAAGGAAATTTCATATAATGCTTATTTTGATAAGTAGGTATAATAATATTATATCTAATAACTAGCGGACGCGCGCAGCTTCGCCTGCTTATTTGCACCCTTAGGGGTGAACTCTGATAAACCGTAAAACACGTGGTTAATGAAATATTTTTAAGAGTCTCAATTTCAATTTTTATAAAAGATTTTTCCATACAAACTTTCAACCCCTTATTTACACCCCTAGGGGATCATTTTATATATAAGACTCCTAATTTCTAAGAACAATTGTTTAAATCATTGTTTAATTTTAAGACAGTTATTTTCTATAAATTAAGTAACTTATAGTTTCTATTTTCGCCGTCCAGCCAACTGTACTGTTGGCATTTGCCTTATATCGCATACGCTTCTGGCCCGTTTTACGATATCTACTTTATACCCAAGTTTACGTTGAAGCCAAATAGGACAAATGTCTATGACCCACTTTCTCGTATACTTCAAGAAGATTTTCATTATGCTAAGATTATAAACTGAATATTCAGAACATTATCATATGCTTATAATTATAAGGAAAAAAAATACTATATTTATATATTAGTTATATTATGTAATACATATTAGAATTAGGAGAGGCCGGCGTGGAGCAGTGGCATAGCGTCTGATTGTAAACGCGACGGTTGCGGGTTCAATTTCTACTAGAGGTAATGGATAATTTTTATTTACCGGTTCAGTTGGTGGCGTTAAGTTACGTAGCTTAACAGACAATATCTTAAATTTTGGCGGAAAGTGAGAAATTTAACACGTAGTTCCATCTGCATACCCTGCCATATGCGTAATTTAGTGTGAACCTATAAATAAATAATAATAATTATATATAAAAAAATATTATAATTAATATAATAAATATAATTATAATTATAATTAATATAATACTTGAAGTAGAGTAAAAAATCATAAAATATTCATATGTTTATAATAATGATGAGCAAATTCAGTATAAGAATCTACGAACAAGTTGACATTGAACGCGCGTTCTTTTGAATACTTTCAAGCGCTTTATCACGTCAGCTTAGTTCAATTGTAGTTGGCTGAAATCCCGTTATATTAACAAGATTTTGTTAAATAATGGTTTATAGAGATATAACTAGCATTAACAGTTAGGTATTTTTTTGTATATATGTATTTTTAAACATATTGTTTGAACTCATTTTAAATCTCTAAAGTACATAATAATTTACCTACCTATGTTCAGTCTTTTTTGCTAACTACAATGCATAGAGCAAATATTTCGTTTCTTTAAAAGTGGTCATTGAAAATTCCAAAAACTGAAAATGGAAGTCAGACTGTGAAGGTTATAATTATCTTGACCCGCGCCATTGCTACAATGGCGACCGCCCGTGGCGCCTCGAGTACAACACGAGGGTTCTTCTAAAATGTATATGGCTGCACCATTTATTCTAGTTTTATTTGTGTTTGTTTTACATTAATAATGATTTGTTTTAAGAATCGTCGTGCAAATGTGTCCGTAAACGCATTGTGGGTTCGAATCCCACTCGTACTCGTATCGAGGCAAAGTGCAGCGTTGAGTTACGCTATGCAATTAGGTTTCCTCTGCTTACCTTGCTGTGTGCGGGATACAGCGTAATGCTACAAAAATATTTGTTGTACATACATACATCAGCTTCATGCTGTATGTAGAGTAGGCAGAGGGAACCTAGTGTTAAGGCACTCCGTTCCCCACTTTCCGCCGTATTCTGGAGGCTGAGTGACAGAATTTCACGCCTTCTGTAGAAATTAAAACAGAAGAAATAAAAATAACAATTTAATTTTTTCTTAGCATTATGTTTGAAGATACATAATATATTTCTTCAAAATTTAAGTATAATATAGAATTTTTAAAGAGAAAAGAATTGGCAGTTTAAGAACTTTTTTATTTGGCAAATGGTTGAAAACTCAAAGTCTTTAATGTTTCGGAGTAATTTTGTATTCTTTCAAACTGTCAGGTAACAGCCAATTTCGGAGCGACGACGGCGGAATAGAAACGTTCATATTTAAGTTAATGTACATTTAAATAAATCGATTCTAAGTTGAGTAGAACCATATTAAAGTTCATTCATTGTTCTAGGTAAAATAACGAAAAACATAGTTATATGGTTTTCATTATTTTGTATATTTTAATAAACTTACATATAATACTACTTAATTTCATACAAAATGTGTGAATACGCCCGTATTTAGGTTTGTCAATTTTTTTACTTCCTTTTGGCACAATTCCTCGGTGTCCGACTCTCATTTGCCGGGTGTTTTGTATATAAAATAATTTTGTCTAAATTTGTTATGACGACAATCCTTATATTAACTCTATCCGTTACTAACGGAGAGACAGACAACGCAAAACCTAAACTGCTAAGCGTAGAAAGCTGAAATTTGTGTCAGTCCTTGCTGAGTGTACAGGAGCACTAAGAAAATATTTCCTGAAATTTCTACAAGAATGTTACGTTAGGTTACTACGCTACATACGCTGCTAGCTTACGTACTTTCTGCAGGAATCTTACGTTTTAAGTCATTAAATTCACGCAAACAAAGTTGCTGGTAACGACTCGTTCTTAATACTGATTTATAGCTGTAGAAGAGTTGAAAATGAATTCAAACTATATGTGTTAACACCAAGTTACTATATTCGATTAAAACTTGCATATATCCCTAACAAGAGAGCACATTAACCTAATTACAGATGGTTGAATCTTGAAAAAATGTTTGCTGCGTAATGAATCGTGACTCCAGGGTCATAATTCTAACAGCGGGTGCTTTGAAGGAAGCCAAGAATCGCAGAAATCTCTCTTTTTTTAGGATAATCGACAAAAGACAATTAAAGGTCGCATTATCTTTTACAAAGACAGCCTGCGGTGTAAGAATGAGGATAACTTGGAAAATATTATTTTTGTAATAAAATTTCTGTTTTTGCTTAGTAGATTATATTAGTGAGTTTTTATATTAATTATTATGATTGATTTTTCAAAGTGTATTTGATTTTCTATTAAGTTAAAAATATCTATGAAGCATATGCTTAAGTCGTTGGAGCTTGTAAGGTGATCATTAAAGAAGAAAGTAGAATTTAATTTACTGCATTGTTACAATTTTTTTTCTTGCAATTTTATATAAATATCGCTTTACTTACACACTTACACTTTACTCTCCGTTCTCCTCTTTCAGGCACTTCATAATGAGTGGCAGAACTCAATGTTGCGATTAGTTTTTTTTTTGCTATAAAATACAAAACTAAAGTAACTAGAAGAATCATCTTATCATTATAAATTTAAATAAGACATCAAGAACATCTTTAAAACATTGTACTAGATGAAGTAATTTAAAAGTTGATAACTTAGTAAGCAGCGTGTAGCTTATAAATACAGTTATCAGCGCTAACAATAACATACTGTATAAACAACAGATAGTACTCTATTTATGAGTTTTATTTCGACATGTTACGTTACTGTTGTTTTAGATACAAATTCACCGGGTGAACTAAATTTAACTTATCGTACAGCTAAAAAGCAGGTTTGGTTAACTGAGTTACATTTTAATAAATATAAAATATTAATTCGCTATAAAATAATATTTTAGTGACATCTATTTACTTCTACTCATTCCATGTATAGGTATAGATATATAGCCAGAGTAGAAATAATTTAAAAATATCAACAAACAAGAAAATGGAGAGGAGAATAATAGATTTTGTATTATTTTCTTTTTTTGTGTGCAGAAAGATTGTAATTGTCTTAAAATAAATACATCAACATTAAAATTACGAAACATGATATATAGTTTCTTTATAAATATAGTTATTATAAAATAATAATATGACATGAAATATTAAAAAAAAACAACACATGATAAAAAAGTATTTTATAATCAAAATTAACAGCATAAGTACGCCAATTGGAAAAGGATAAATGGCCGAATCGCTCAAATTGAGAAGAGAATTTTTCAGCAGCCCAAACATGTTTAACGAGGCTCATAAAACAAAATGATTTTTTACTCTAATCCCGCCAACGACAAAAGTAAAATTGATTTTGTGTCCGCAGCACTGGGAATATTTTGTTACATATTTTCCTCAACGCAATAAGAATATTTTATAACCGTTTATAGAGATTGAGTCGTATTTTAGAAATACAAAAGGCTTTTGTTGTATCGTATTCTTCTCTGTATATTATAAGGGTACACTGATTTAAAGAAACGATCTTAAATTGACTATGCATAAATACACCTTAATCGTTTACTACTGTTGATCTTTACACATTTTTTGTTTTATCGCGGGATACAGCGCCGCACACAGCAGCACAGCAGCAGGTTAGGTAGAGGGAAAACCTAGTGTTAAGACACTCCAGTCTCCATTTTCTGCCGAATTCTAAGAAATGGAAATATAAATTTAAATAAATATTTCATCTCCTCGAGTGGGGATCGAATCCACAACCAGTCGGTTTTACAGTCACACTTTGTTGCTCCTACATCGACTGGTCTCCATGAAATGAATATATTTTTTAATAAGAAATGTATAATATATAATAATATATGTTTGCTCTTGTTACAGGTATCAGCCACAATGATTTCGTCTTTAAAAACCAATATTTATACAAGAAATATATAATACTACTCAAAAATAACATAATGGAAGTAGATTCTAAGAAATGGCTTAAAGCTACAGATAGTATATATTATAAGATCTAAATGCCTGATTCAAGAAGACATTGCGCTGCTAGTCGCACGCGCCTACTATGTTCGACTCGACTAAAGGTGCATTGTTAGTGGCGCCCTCTTTGTCTAACAGTTCCTGCGGGCTCAACAGTAAAGGCTGGCCGTCTACTTTCCCAGCAACCGAGGATATATTAAAAGCGTTCTTCATTTTCACCATATCTATGGCCATAGTTTTTAGTAATTTAGTATTAATTTGCGTACTTAATAACAGGAGATATATCAAATATATTGACAATCAGGTGAGTGAGCCGCTGTCAGGTCTTATAAACTAAATTATAATTAAATATAACAATAACGAAATAAATGGTGAATACAACTATAGTATACTACTAGAGTATACTCGAATATTTAATGTTATACGATTACCAATATTCTATAGTCAAACAATTCGGTGAAAATCATTTGAAATTAAATTGATATATAGTCGATAAAGTTAAATGTTTCAGATAAATTTTGATACAAACAAAAATTAATAAATTACTTATTAATTTTTTTCAGCCAAGGTACCTTCTGACGTCCTTGGCGCTCAACGATTTATTTACAGGAATTCTTATAGCCCCCGTGGCACTTCTACCAGCCTTGTACAAATGTTGGCCTTATGGTGAAATATTTTGTCAAATTCAGGTAATTATAATTAGTTAAACCTAGAATAATACAATTTAAACTTTGGAGCCCATCGTGGCACAGGGGCACATGCATCCGACTGTAAATGCGACAGGTTGTGGGTTCGATTCCTTTCGAGAAATAATTTAAATAACTAAATTATGGCTTAATTGAAAACGAAAATTTCCACTTAATTTAGAACAAAAGTATTTACTATATAATTATAAATAAGCATCGTCAATATTTATGCTACCTTAATTGAATTAATTGAATATAATGCATTGAATCTAAAAATAAATCATATGACTTTGACCTAATTGTGATTTTCACCATGAAAGCTATTAAATACCCATTAGGGCCTAGACAAGGAAATGGTCGTAAATTACAAATAAATTATAAGAGATTAGCGAGAAATTTATAACATCAATTTTGTAAAGAATTTTAAGTTACTTAGTGACCAAGCAGAAAAACGGTAACGGTAACGGCTCTGCCGTAGAATGAACTTAGTCTTGCTGGTATAATTATTAAGACTCGATTCATGCTTAGAATTTTGTTAAGTAACATTTCTTCTAAGTTATTAAATATTTCTACTTTACAGGCGCTTTTGAGGGGAGCTGTAAGTCAACAAAGTGCTATTATCTTAGTTTGTATGGCTATAGACAGATATTTATACTTATTACATCCGAACACTTATCAGAAACATTCAAGTAAAAAGGTGGGTTCAAATGTATTATATATTAATGTGAGAATATTTTTCCATTAACAAAAACAATCTCTATGCAAACAATTCTAAATCGTGAAAACTCAAAGTTTTATTCAAAGACGGCTTTGCTTAATAACACCTTTCTGCACTGAAATCCTCTTTAAGTCGCTTAAGGAGTTCTTGCTACTAGAATTTAAATGTGATTTAGATACAAACGAATACTGAATGATTGCTTTGATCTTTTACATTATTTATGTTTTGTTTAAAACACTATTAATTAATCATTAATTCGCGTTCTAATTAAAAATTTAATAAACATCGGAGAATTATTAAAATACTATAATTTTCTACTATTTGTTTAATATTTGCTATCTATCTTTTTTTTAAAAAATCACATACTCATATATTTACGTACAGTAATATAATTGTTTTACAGGGTTGTGTCCTTATTATAAGTGTGACTTGGATATTATCAGTATCGTTGTTTGCGATGATGGTCCTACCTCGGTCTGGATATTACTTCAATTCAACAGGACTAATGGCATGTGATGTATTCCACAGTAGAATTGCCTTCAGGTGGGCAATTCATAATTGATTATTAATCGACAAGTTTGAGCAAAAGTATGAAAATAATTTCCTAGTTAAAAAAAAAATTACAGCTTTCAGTATTAATGTCAAATAATAAACAAGACAGGCTATTGACAAATTCATAACATAATTGAAGAGGTTATTTTCAACTCTATCACAGAGCATTTTATTTAGTAAATATGTTATTTAAATAAAAAATAAACAAATGGCAAATAAAATTTCGGAATTTTTATATTCTTCGATTTATCTACATTTATCTATATATAAAATACTTACAAAATTAATTACGAGTATAATTACACGATACCTAATTATCTCTTCTGTTTGCAGAATTCTAGCTTGTTGTGCATATTACTTTCCAACAACAATGGCGTTAATGTACTGCTATGGATCAGGATTTCATGTTAGTAAAACGAGGAGCAAATGTAGTCAAGAGCCCAGGCATAATGGAGTTCCATTGTCTTGTCCTAAAAATCATAATGAAATAGAAACTATTGTAAGTATGAGCTATATCAATAGGTTCATTATTTTCTAGTAGACTTAATTTTTTATTTTTCTCATAGCAAATACAAACACCAGTGAGGCCGCATAGCGTGAGCACGTCTCGTACAATGGCTGCGATGTCTTTAGGATTTATTGTAATGGTCACTCCGGCCACTATACAAGAAGTAGTGGCGGCGTGTACGGGTTGCAAGGTAAAATAAATTGAATTTAATATTTTCTTGTATATTTAATTTATTATAAAATATAATTTATTTGTTAATAGGTGCCGCCGACATTGGATTTCCTTGTTACATGGTTAGCGTTAAGCGATAGCTTCTGGAATCCTTTTCTTTATTGGCTGTTGAATAGTCACTTTAGAAGAATAAGTAACGAGCTGATACAGTATTATGTAAGTAATATATGTTTTTATTATGTTACAAATGGCAAATTTCAATATTATATAACAAGTATATTTTATAAAAAACGCTGAACGCGTTGCTTAACAACAGCAAGTTACGCAGAGGAAACCTAGTGTTAAGACACTCCATTCCTCATTTTTCACGAAATTCTGGAGGCATTGTGTGTTGAGTGGCGGAACTCAATAAATGAAGAAATGGAAATATAAATTTAAATAAATATTTCATTTTCTCGAGTGGAGATTGAACCCACAACCACTTTGTTCCTCTGCGCCACGACTGGTCTAGTATATTTTATATTATATTTTAACAGGTGTGTTGTCGAAGAACAAAAACTTTTCAAACTTTTGAAAAATCTACTGGCTGCTGTGGCTCTCCAATTACATCAGATGGATTACATTCAAAAGGAGAGTTTGAGGGTCTTGGTGAAAAATATTGGGGAGAAATATTAGAGCGTACCGTATCATCAAACTCTCTTCATGCCATTCAGAAAGCATGTCACAGAGATCCTATGCGATGCAGTGGATCATTTAAAGGTTATCCCACATGTAAACATGGTTCAAGATTCTTTGATGGGTATGGCCCCACTGACTACAGACAGTTGGATAGATCTGCATTTCATATCGAACATTGTTCAAGACAGTGTAGATTAAAAAGTTCAGATTTATGTCTTTTCAAATCAGGCTTTGAATGTGGCCGGTCTCGTTCTAATCTTAGCTTAGATGAAGGCAACTTCAACAAAATATGTAATGGACGACATCCGGATTTGTGAGAGTTCCAAAACTGTCCGGTTTTCGGGCACAGAAGTAATAGTATAAGTATGTATCCTGGTGTGGAACATTTTAATTCAAATATTAAATGGAAATTTGATGACTCTCCGTGTACAGACGATGATAATATGCCCAACTTAGAACATAATCTTGATAGAATACGTAGTTTGAGTCAGGAAAGGAGTTTCCATTCTTACGGAACTCAAGAGAATGATAATTTATTAGAAGTAGAGGTTAACGATGTAGTAGAAGATGACTCCGACGAGCAAAAAGACTATAACGGTTGTGTTCATGAAAATTTTGACGATAAATGTGAATATGGTGTTGCTCATAAATTTTCTCGTAATTCATCACTTTCTAATAGAGAGCTTGATGTTATTAAAGAAAGTTCTAGAAGTTCTAGTGATACAGAAGTAACATTGACACGATGATTACCAAAAGTGACTTTTGATAAAGCAGTGGATATAGTACATGTAGATACTTCCTCAATGTGTATGTGTAAAAATGAGCGAACTCGTGTTTGTAAGTAACGTAGATTATTATATAAGTAGAAAAAAATATTATTTTTTATCTGTAAGTGTAAGTTTGTGGACCAGTAGGAACAGGTCTATTTTGTTAACTATTCTAGCACTGTTAATATGTAATATTTACGTACTCAAATTGATTCACACTTATGATAAAGAAACCTTCTATGAACATATTTATTGAATTCAGATGCTATTTGCGTTACATAATGTGAATGTTGTAGACATAGGGAGATGTGACTAGAGAAATTCCTTTATAGTACATTTTGTATTTTTTGTAATAGATAAGGACTAAAATAAACTTTAGTAATTTTTTAACATTTTTAAAGTGTTAATCCACACTTAGGAAAGATAAATACTTTTTTAAAAACGTATAAAAAATTAAACGCAGCGGGATTGGAATCCACGTTCAAATACCGCTACGTTCATTTTTTTATACGTTACTAAAAAAGTAACTTTAGTCAATGTTTCGTAACTTATAAATTTTTATTAATAGGTTTGATCATTTATTAACATACAATTTTATTTTTAACAGATCAATTATATACTTACATAATATATTTAACGGCTTTAAAAGAAATATACATGTTTACATGGTTACAAACAGTTTTATGCAGATTTTAAAATATATTATGAAATTAAATCTTAAAATATATAACTAATATTCTTTTGAAATAAAAATATTAATACTGAATTTATAATAGAAACAGTTAGCTAAGAGTAAAAATTCCTAGATCCTTATGTGCCAAAAATGTTTATAATTATTTTTAGTTTTTCGCATACAATATTTATTAATAAAGACAAAGACTGTTTGAATTCATATAAAGATATACCTAAGTAAGTTCCACGATGTTATCCTTTATTTGTGAAAAATAAAATATTGATGTGTAAATGTTATTGTTAATTTTACAGAGAAACTGAAATAAATGTATTATTTAAAATTTGTAGTTTTATTTAATACTAGCGAGCTGCTTTCTCATTTACGAGTAAATTACTTTCGTGATCTTAAAACAATAAAAAAATCAATCAAATTAAATCAAATAGAACAATAAAAACAATAAAAAATAAATCTATTTTTTTTCTCATATATCTTCCACTTACAGACAGCGATGAATTACAATTTTATTATATGAATAGATTATTTATTTACTACCTTAAAGTAAAACTTATAATAAAATAGTCTTAGAGTACAAAGTAAAGTCGAATTAAATAAAAAAAAAATATTATTCTATAATCTATTATTTGACCATATATCTAATATGGTCAAAGTTTACGATTTTACTTTTTAACGTAACTCACTGCTATATTAGAAACGAAGAAAACAGAACCTGATAGCCAAATACCTGCTGGCTATTCAGTTTTCCCGCAATGCAGTCTACTGGAAACTTATGTTTTCTTTTGCCACAAGTAGTTACGCTTCTATAATGGCGTTCGCTTATAAAAGAAATACTTTAGTTATAAAATTATTTTTACTATGAAACAATAGTATGTAAAATGTGTTTCTGTATCACTTGTTTAAATCAATAATTAAACATTAATGATCCTTTTAATTAAATAATTTACATTATATTGGTTCAAAATTCCTTAACAGTAAAGAGTCTGGAGAGTCATTTAGAAGGAAAATCAATACCAAAAATATATGGGTTAAAAGAAATAAAATAAGAAGGCGTTTGTTTATGACATCTTTTATGTTGTGACCGAATTTTTATTACTCCCGAGCCCTTAGTAAAACTAAACACAGCATTTGCTGCTGCTAGGGGGACAAGTATTCGAAACATTTCCGTTAAGCGATAAGTAGATAAGTACGTCAAGTAAAAAGAATATTTTTTATCTTAAAGGCAGAGAGAACCTAATGTTTACATACACCTTTCTCCACTTTCACCGAATTTTCGAGACATCGCGTGTTGCGCGGAACTGAACGCCGCGCTTTTGCCTTGGTACCAGAACGCTGACATTAAAATATATATAAATAATTCCCCCGAGTGAGAATCGATCCCACTACCGTCGGTTTACAGTGACACACTTCCCCAAAATATGTAATTAATGTATATAATGTTAGTACATATATAGGTAATATATATTTAAAAATAAGCTACAAAAACAAAAAAAAGACAATATATAAATCGCATGAACCAGACCTTCACCAAAATCCCCTTAATATTTGTGGGGTAGAACGCTCTTGATGCGTACACAAAAGATGACGAAAGCCTATTTAAGTACGTTACGGAAAATCAAAACATAATATGTATTAGAATAAAAAGATTTTTATTAAGAAATCACAATTCCATTTATGCAACTTAATATGAATATTTCAAGGCCATCGCACTTCGTAGAGCAGCGGCATAGCATCTGTATGTAAGCGTGACGGGTGCAGGTTTGATGTTCACTTAAGGGAATTAATTATTTTCATTTCCTCGCTTTGTGCTGCACACAAAGTGCAGAGTTGAGTTCTGCCTCTCAACATGCAATATCTCGGAAATTGGCCGGTACGTGTAGAGGGGAGTGTCTTAACACTAGGTCCCATTTAGCTAAAAAAGAAAAATCTATTTTTGAAGTTACATAATATTACATATAATGTACCGTTTTTATTATTCTCGTGGCATTAAATTTAAAAAGGAATTCATGTATACACTTATTTAGAATTAAGTAAATATTGATAGTTCAATATTGAAAGAAATTATTATTAAAAAATATATCCTCTTTCACGTTTTTAATAAAAACAAAGTAAATAAAAAATATATTTTAAAGCGAGTTTCGTCAAATATTTGATAATAAATATTTTGAATATAATGAATATTGCTTCCAGCAAGTTTCCTAAGATGAAATGATTTTCTTATATTATTAACAGTAGAAGCTTTGTATCTATCTATATTTTTAAAATATGTAGGCGAAGAATTTGAAAACGCTATTATTACATCCAGTCACACTTTAATACTACGTTATTCGAATTATGATAAAAAAGATTGTGTCATTTTGATCTTACTAATAGGTATTAATTATGCACACAATGCCATGAGAATTCGACGAAACGTAGAGAACGGAGTGTTTCAACACTTCCTTCTATATTATATGCGGGATACAGTGTGAAGCCGAAAAGTAAAACATATATTTTAGTAATAGAAATAAATTGTATCATGATTTCATTATTAGCACTCTAAATTTCCCTAATAACCATATTTATCTAAATTATCCCTCCAGTCACAATAATTTGTCACAATTTGCACAAATTTTATATTTTTACCTTGCTATATAGTAAGTAAATATTTATTAATGGTGATGCGTGAATCATCAAAAATGCGAAATTATTCTTCTTTTTCTTTTCGCTTGCTTTTTTCTTGTGTCACTAGAGCTCTATTGTATTATGAATATTATTTAAGATTTAAGAAAACAAATCATTTTTAAATATAACGCTATTAGCTATCGTGGGACCGTTGATACATCTATTAAGTATGTGAAAGAATGCAAAGAATGTGAACATCAGTGGAAGTTATAAGATGTTTTTTTATAGATATTTTTATTGATTGACTAAAGTGTGGCAATGGTGGTTGCTAAGATTATATTGTACAGAATTACGCTATATCCAGTATATAGTAGGCAGAGGGAATTTAGTGTTATGACACTTCGTTCTTTACTTTCCGCCGAATTTTCGTGGCATTGCGTGTCAAGTAGCGGAACTGACCGTCGCACTTTGCCAGGTAACAACCTTAGCGAGAAAATGAAAACTTAAAATAATCCATTCCCTCGAGTGTGAATTGTACTCACGCCACCGCGCCACGACGCACTATGGGAAATCGAGGACTGTATCAGATCAAAAATCGATAACTTTTTTATTTGTTAAGATAAACAATTGAATTTTTGCACAAGCATAAAGTATGAAATAGTGCGTTAGTTGATGTTCAGATATTATACTTTTATTGGAGAATATATATATATAAAAATAATGAAAAGAAAAGTTTTCAGTAAATAATAGTAAAAATTAAAGGAATAATAGTAAAAATGTATTATTAAATTAGTTTATTATTATTCCCGACTNTATATAGGTAATATATATTTAAAAATAAGCTACAAAAACAAAAAAAAGACAATATATAAATCGCATGAACCAGACCTTCACCAAAATCCCCTTAATATTTGAAGGGTAGAACGCTCTTGATGCGTACACAAAAGATGACGAAAGCCTATTTAAGTACGTTACGGAAAATCAAAACATAATATGTATTAGAATAAAAAGGTTTTTGTTAAGAAATCACAATTCCTTTTACGCAACTTAATATGAATATTTTGAGGTTGCAGGTGACGGTTGCAGGTTTGATTTCCACTTAGGGGAATTAATTATTTTCATTTCCTCGCTCTGTGCTGCACACAAAGTGCAGAGTTGAGTTCTGCCTCTCCACATGCAATATCTCGGAAATTGGGCGTTATGTGGAGAGTGGAGTATCTTAACACTAGGTCCCATTTAGCTTAAAAGAAAAATCTATTTTTGAAGCGTAATATTTCATATATATTGTACTGTTTTTATTATTCTCGTGGCATTAAATTTAAAAAGGAATTAATATATACGCTTATTTAGAATTAAGTAAATATTGATACTTCAATATTGAAAGAAATTATTATGAAAGAAAATTTATTAAAAAACATATCCTCTTTCACGTTTTTAATAAAAACAAAGTAAATAAAAAATAAATTTTAAAGCGAATTTCATCAAATATTTGATAATAAATATTTTGATGAAACATTTTGCAGCAAGTTTCCAAAGATGAAATGATTTTCTTATATTATTAACAGTAGAAGCTTTGTATCTATCTATATTTTTAAAATATGTAGGCGAAGAATTTGAAAACGCTATTATTACATCCAGTCACACTTAAATACTACGTTATTCGAATTATGATAAAAAAGAATGTGTCATTTTGATCTTACTAATATTAATTATGCACACAATGCCATGAAAATTCGGCGAAACGTAGAGAACGGAGTGTTTCAACACTTCCTTCTATATTATATGCGGGATACAGTGTGAAACCGAAAAGTAAAACATATATTTTAGTAATAGAAATAAATTGTATCATGATTTCATTATTAGCACTCAAAATTTCCCTAATAACCATATTTATCTAAATTATCCCTCCAGTCACAATAATTTGTCACAATTTGCACAAATTTTATGTTTTTACCTTGCTATATAGTAAGTAAATATTTATTAATGGTGATGCATGAATCATCAAAAACGCGAAAATATTCTCCTTTTTCTTTTCGCTCGCTTTTTTCTTGTGTCACTAGAGCTCTATTGTATTATGAATATTATTTAACATTTAAGAAAACAAAACATTTTTAAATATAACGCAATTATAATTAGCTGTCGTGGGACCGTTGATTCATCTATTAAGTATGTGAAAGAATGCAAAGAATGTGCATATCAGTGGAAGTTATAAGATGTTTTTTTATAGATATTTTTATTGATTGACTAAAGTGTGGCAATGGTGGTTGCTAAAATTATATTGTACAGAATTACGCTATATCCAGTATATAGTAGGCAGAGGGAATTTAGTGTTATGACACTAAATTCCCTTCTTTACTTTCCGCCGAATTTTCGTGGCATTGCGTGTCAAGTAGCGGAACTCATCGCCGCACTTTGCCTGGTAACAACCTTAGCGAGAAAATGAAAATTTTAAATAATTCATTCCCTCGAGTGTGAATTGTACTCACAACCGCATTTACACACTTTGCCACCGCGCCACGACGGCGTCATAACTTTAAAGAATCAATATTTTAATTCAAATTATAAGCATTAATTATAATATAATAAAATGACCTTTAAAAAAGAAAGTACTAAAAAACCACCGAATAAATAAAATAAACAGTGTAAAATTATTTGTAGGTATTGAAATGTTTTCCTATTTATCTTTTACTATCAGATTCATTCAGAAAAATGTTTCAAGGATTGTTATACTAATATGTACGAATGAAATTGTTTGCGAATAATCTATTATTTCGTTCAATGGATAGTTTGGCTACAATACAAATAACGAAAATATAGTTCTGAACAAGTTTATTTCTTTTGCATCGTTCTTATCTTTTATGAAATTTTCCTATTTCCGGGAAAATTATCTATATTTTGCACATTACTTATCAGTTATAAATATTCGTAATCGAAATATAATTAAATAGAAACAAATAAATTCAAGAGCCGATCTACTTTAAAATTTTTATATGCCGAAATATCTGTTTTAAAATGTTTATTTTTGTACGCAAGTTCGAGAATGTATTGTTAAGTAGCATAAAGAAAATTCATTCATTTAATTATAACCAAACACGCAGCAATAAGCTCAAGATTCTATAAAATTTCAGCGTAAACCATAAAATCCCGGTATTAGGGCGAAGTGCAATCTTACGAGGCTTCTGAAATTCTCAAAATATAAGAGGATATTGATCATATAAATACTTTCTAAGTAGTAAATTAAAGTATCGCTCGGTTAATTTTTTTTTATAATATAGCTAATAGGATAATATTTTTTTAAAAGTATCCTATGTCCTTCTTTATATCTCTAAGAATATGTACACAAAGTTTCACTAGAATTGGTTGAGTAGTTTTGCCGTGAAAAAGTAACAAACTAGTTCACATTCAAATATATAAAATAAATATAATGAACGTTCAATTTTTTTATGTTTTACGCCAAATATTTCTAAAATGTGAAAGAAATTATTTCTATAAATTATAAAGTGGATATTTAATATCTGTTATATTTTATTTATATAATGCAATTTCGTCTGAACCATTTTTGGCCGCTCTTTGTCTCTCAAAAGCTCTAGGTTAAGAGTCCTCGCCTATTCTTACAAACCGGGCTGAAAAAATGTTTAAATTTTATAATAAGAGATGATTATTTGAAGTGTCATATTCTGAAGTACTATATTTTTATCATTTTCGTATTAAATAACGTGAGAAAAATATATAAACAAAGCTTTTTAGTATTTCATAGATTCACCGTATGTGTACTGGACCAATCGCGTTTTTGCGGCAATACATAAAACTTACCGCTAGTTTTCTTTTTTGAAGTATATTCTAAAGATGAATTTTATTGATAATATTCCTAGACAGGAAAAAAAATCTAGCAAATTATAGAGAGCTCAGTTCTACTTTTAAGTGTACAAATTAACTCAAAACCTATTTCTGGCCATTTTGTTGGTAAGTCGAGTCCTCAATGTGTGATGATGAAATTTTTTTTTAAGGTTACTATATATTATAATGTTATTCAGGCACTTCATTCAACATAATATATATTTCAGTACACAACAAAAGTGGAGGTAATGTGACGGAAGGAAACCACGAGTACAAAGTTTTAACGGTTAAAATGAGAATGTGTGAACATTTTATGCTCTCTGAGCAAAGATGTGAATGTGGAACGTGTCTAAAGTAAGAGCTTGTTTTGTTTTAAAATTATTATAAGTGCATATTCATATTTGTTTTATACTAAATGATATTAGAACCTTTATAGTAGAAAAGCTTCTTGAAAAATATTTTGTAGTGATTCTGCTTAAAGTTGTTTCTGTTAAAGATAGTGTATATTTTTAATAATTTCAACGTTTATTATACTCCTAAGTTAATAATGTTTTAAGAATTCTATATAAATAATAATATTTTAGAAAAATTGAAGAAGAGGAATGAAGTATTATTTATTAATATTTTCATTTCCTCGCTCTGATACCAAGGCAAAAGCGCACCGTTGAGTTCCACTTCTCCACACGCAATACCTCGAAAATACGGCAAAAAGGAGTGTCTTAACACTAAGTTCCCTCGCCTTCCCTGCTATACGCGGGATACAGCGTGAAAAAACTATACAAACAAGTGATTGCTATCAGTAATTTAAAAACGAAAATTAATGGTTAAAAACAAGCCAGCTTCTGAAACACGGCTCGCTCTAGAATGACATTTAAAATTATATTGTATGCGCTGAAAACTGTACCTGACAATCATCTCATACTCATATATGGAGCATCAGCTAACAACGATAATTAAAATTGGCTTAACTGTGAGCTTTAAATTGAAAACTTGTACGAAGTTATTACGCCAAGTTAAACATGTCCGCGTTGTTAATGCCACGAGATTATGTTGCTTTGAGAGGAAAAGGATTTTGCATTCGTTTAGTGTCGCGTCGCTTAATAATTATTTTCCGTATCACTATATTTTATGTTTTTTGAGCTTAATTATTTTATTCGAATTTGCTGAATGGAATGAAATTGAAATATGGTTTTACATTATAATAAACGTTTGTGATGTTAAAGTAAGAATGTTGAGGTTGACAATTTTTGTGAATAAAATTAATAAATTTCAATATTGATTTGGAAGTGTTTTTCTGTGTTTTAAAAATTTGTAAGTAATTTTTCTTTTCTGCATAATAATTTTCATAACTAAATGTTTGTCGAATTTGAGATTATGTATCTTGAAAAAAAGCAACCCTTTGTAGAATCAGTTTGATATCTGTGGATGGACAGACACGTACGACATTTTTTTTTATAAAATCGAGGAGGAGGTGATCAAGTAATATCTATATTGGATATAAGTAAAATATTAACTTACCTACAGAAAAAATAAACTTCCAAGTTAACGCAATTAAGAGATACGAGAGTTTATAATTGTATAAAATTCGCCTCGTAATCCAACCCAGGCCCATACTAATCGCTGACCTAGAATTATTAAAATTATGCAAGAAGTGAGAATTGGAGAGAAGAAAATGGTAATAATGAGCTCAACAGTTATAGTATATTTTATATTTGCAGTATTTAATAAACTAATAAATCCCATAAAGTTACTTTTATTAACAACATTTAGAGAGAGAAGATAACAGATATGTAGTGTCTTTCATACAAAATCGTACTTTATTTTTCATATCATTTTACTGTCTCGCACTTTTTTTTTCATATAATAACCGTTAAGTAATTGCCATACAAATGCCCTAAAAATCGAAAATGTAACTTTGGCAAGTTTTAACACGTTACTATAACCGTATACGTAGATAATGAAAGGGAAAAATGTGATGTTCACCAAAAAAGGCGGACATATTTCAAGATTGAGTGATAGTGTGGATATTACGGGTAGCCATTAGACCGCCTTTGCTCTAATGTGATACTACCATAATGATTTTATGTTAAATGTCACATACATATGTCTCATATACTCAATTAATTATATAGCTATAAATAAGAAATAAAATGTTCCAGAGATTAAGAAAATGTTATAGCCTAATTAAGCTTTTCATTTGTTATTGTTCCAATTGAATTTGAGTTTACTAACCAGTAATGGTATTCTGGAGTATTATCCAAAATACGATTTTACTTTAACGGTGCATTAAAATAACTGAAACAAAAAATTCATTTATTAATATTAGTCTTACATGAGTCTTCTGCCACTCAGCACGTTGTGTATCAACTAAAAGCGCGGAAGGAAAGCAGAGAACGGAGTGTTTTGACACTACCGTGCTAATTACTTACACTGTAATACAGTTTGTGATCGTTCATAATTCTACTGCTACGGAATTCAAAGGTTTACCATCGATTACGTAAGAATAGATTTTAATATTAACATTCTTTAAAATATATGTACAATTAAATTTATTTAAATTCTCAAGACATTTCGGCGCTGACGTTCAAGGTATGTCCGAACAAAGCCTCGTGTTGTGTTCCAGTAGCTCTCAAAGGGTCTATTTACAGTGAGTGAATCACGGAGGTGACATTGACGGATAGTGTTTGGAGATACGAAGACTTGGCATGTAAACAAACGTTATTTATATATAAACTTTTCTAGGATACCACTAAACAGTTATAAACTTTCTTTAATGGCTCTGAAAGTTTTATACAAGTAGTTTGCTTTTACTGATCTAGTTATTTTTGTATATTTTGTTTACTACTACATTCTACGTAGATTAGAATTGTATTAAATCGATGAATGAATGATTGTTGATGATAATTAATTTCTACAATATCTGACTGCAATCACGATGAAAGTGGGTTTTGATATCCACTGCGAAAATGACTTTTTTGCTTAAATATAATAAAAATCAGAAAATAAAAAATATATTTCACCTCATATTCTTCCCATTCATACTAAATTAAAAAAATATTCTAAGGAATGCTTAAAAAAGCTGTAATTTTTATAAATGTGTACGACATTTCAAGCAGTATTCCAAAAAAATGATGTCTAAAACATGACAGAGGCGCTCGTCTGTTTATTATTTAGCGGCATTGAATTTGACGTGATATAACCGCAGTGTTTCTGGCTGCGTTCCATGAAACCTATCCTGAAATTACACTTGGCTTTCTGTTGTGGTGCCATTGTAACTAATATAATACCTATAGACTTAAATGTTAAGAAAATTCAATTTATGGTTAAGACTTAGTGAATGAATCTCAAAACGTTGAAGATAGCCTTTTTGTATTTTTATTTGATTTTTTATTTAAATTGTATTTTATATTATATTAAACTTTTGTAAAATGTACCTTTTATTACTAGAGGTAGTCAGATATATTTTAGTAGTAATAATAATTAATCGTATTCTATAAAATGTCGTCTATTAAGAAAAAAATGGCATATAAACTTAATATTATGGTGTTTAAACATTGAAAATGTAACTCCTGAATGTTGTCTTGTCAATGAACTTTTGTTTGTCACAATCAATATGATCGAGGACTACCAACCCAAATGACACGAAGAAATTTACACAAAAGAGCAAAAGCATAGATAAGAAAAGTCTGTGGTCCATAGCAAATTAAAAAAAACCCTTGACATCCTGGAGATTGAAGCCATTTAGTCCACTTTTATAAAATTACACGATTACCTAATTAATAAGTTGTGTTAACTTCATTCATGGTGGTGGCGTGTGTCCACAACCTGAAAGTTATGGAGTTGTGAAACTTGGAACTACTGGTATATTACAAACTAGTACATAATCCACAACTTTGTCGTTCGCTCGCATGCTCAATACCTATAGAGAAGCCTATGTTTACTAAGCTAAAGTATGCATTAGAATTTTATTAGAATATTAATACCTCAATAATTTCATTAATTTTCCTAAGCTATGCATATATTTTTCAATAGAAAAAATATTGTGACATTTTTATATATTTTAGTTTTATTATGATAAGTTAAAATAACCAGTTAAATAGTCTTATGGATGTGTAGCTTAACTTTTATTCAGTACAACGCATATGCTGAGAAATTTATTACGTATCTGTTACAGAACGACCTGTGATAGCTCAACGTATGAATAAAAGGAAGAAATAGAGATGGAATGCTAAAAAGCTTTTCTTCTTCCTCCTCTTTCCTCATTTTGCAAGCACGATAGTGGTCTAGAGTAAGTTTTCTCTTCTTAAATTTTCATTACATATTGGTTATCCAGGTATAGTCACTAATTTGCCTGTGTAAACCATAATCTAAGAAAGTAAGAAATATTACATATTTTCATTATTATCGCATACAATCTTCATTTTACTAAGGTCACAGTACGACAAAACCGAATATTGAAAAAAAATATTTTCTTCTTGTTTCTCATAAACAAGTATTAAAATATGGTATTCCTCGATAGATTAATTTAAATTTTAAAATTCGCCCAGATAAAAAGGAAGTAGCTGCATATTTATTCTAAGCGAAATTAAAACATAAAACGTAATAGGCACTTGCCGAACATCAGAATAAGAGGATTGTATAACTTTTGACTGTTAATATGAAAAGTAAGCTTTAAAAGTTTACAAATACTTGCTGAAATTCAAGTAAAACTTTTAAACATTAGGTTCTTATGAATGCTTTAGTTGGTCAGAGCACTTGGTCGGTTTCCAAGAGGCGCGGGTTCAAATCCAGCAACGTTAAAATTTTTATATGTTTTCAAAAAAGTATTTTTTCTTTCCTAAGTGTAGAATAACACTTTAAAAATGAATAAAATCCAAATTGTACTTTTCTCGAAAATCATAATACAACTTTATATTAATAATAAATGGAAACGCTAACAATTTAAAACTACGCGAATAATATTCATAAGCTTGCGGCTAACAATGCACTTAACTGACAATTTGTGGCGTTTGAATTGCGAGCCTTTTATTCCTGTAAACGTTGAACCATTTATAATTGTTAGCTGCCCACAACTCGATAGTTGTATTATAACGATTGTGAGGTTATCGTCATTTCGCTGGATATATTATCATGGCATTTTTTTTTCAGTTTCACGCTGTATCGCGAATGAAGGAGGGTAGGCAGAGAGAGCCTATTGTTAAGACGGAGTGTCTTAACAATAGGCTCTCTCTCGCTCGCTAATCATTTTCGATTGAATTCTGAAGGCACTACGTGTTGAGTGGCGGACAAAAAATACTAAAATATATTAAAACATACAAACAGATCAATTTTAAGTCTTACATTCATATTCTGTTAGATTATTTTCATCTCTCTAATATTTTATAATAATATATTCCAGGTACAGCTGTTTTTCCTATCATGTCCGTAACAATAATAATAATAATTTAATACAAAACAATAGATAAAAACGTAATTTTATGCTATAGAAAATTACATAGGTTTCAATGTAATTTTCTATAGCACGATTTTCGTAGACATCTAAAGTAAAGCTATTCTCAGACGTCGGTCCTGAGCGGAAAAGGAAACTGTATGTAGAGCTAACTATGTAGCGAATACATTCATACATGTGCATTGAACCATGCTTATCTCCATAATGATGTTTTCAATATAGCTAAAATATTTAAAATATAAATAATTATTTATTAGCTCCACGTTGTATTCCGCATACAGCAAGGTAGGCAGAGGAAACCTAGTGCTAAGTTACTCCGTTCCCCACTTTCCGTCAAATTTTTGTATTGCGTATTCAGTGGCGGATCTTTTGCCTTGGTGCCAGAGAGAAGATATGAAAATTAAAAAAAAATAATAATATTCCCTTAAGTGAGGATCGAACCCACAATCGTCGCGTTACAATCACCCTTGTGCCCATGCGCCACGACGACGGCTCGAAAACAGAAATGTTATAACAAATTACAAATTTGCGTCATTTGAAAACCTGTAGAATGTGAATAAGGCATAAACGGTTAAATAACATGGAAGAAAGAAAAAATATGTTAGAATTTTAACGAAAATGATTAATGAAATAAAATAAATTACCATTACCCAAAAGATAAATAATTGCGTATTTTTAAGCATTTGAATGTGCTAAACCAATTTTCACATATACCTACCCTTAAAAGTCAAATGGATCGCTTATATAATTACTTCGTACAGCGTATTAATTTTCTTCGATGATTTAAATTAATGGTTCCGTCGTAGCGTTGAGCGGTGCTGGAAATTAATTTCCTTCTTGCTTATATCCTTAGGAAATAGAAAAAGCTTCAACGTTTCCTGTTCGATAAAGAGTTCGCGTTCTTTCGAAATTCATTGAATGATTTTAATTTGTAGATATTTGATTATGATATGAAGACTGTTTTCAATCTTAGTTATGTTTTCAATATTAACAAATGCTAATTATCGATAATTTAAACACCAAGGACTCGGATAATAAGTAAAACTACAATTAAAGGTTATGTGACGACTCTGAGATCAGCTAGATTCTTTATTGGAAAAACAATTTTCAGAAAATAAATAATTACACTAATTTTGATTTAGTGTCTTTTCCTTTATATATTAACATTTTTATAACAAACACTTTAATGGTGCGGACAGTGAGAAATGATGGAATATAAATAAGGTGCAAACTGAATAAATTTTCCTTTCTACAATTTTTCCAGAAAAGCTAAGAATAGTTCTAGTGAAATACGCGATTTAAAGAAATATAATACAAGAGACTTGCGTAAATTAAGTTTTACATTAAATCTGGATAATTTTCCCTACGAAACGAGTTTTCGCCTTTAAGTATGAACTAGCAATTAGTGGGCCTGGCGTCTTGCTCAAAATTAAAAGAACCTCGTACGTATTACGGACGGAAATTGATTAAACTTTTCTTTTAAAATTTTGCCTAATATTTTCGTATATATATTTATTTTTGTATAATTTATCATAATCAGATGTAGACACTAAGATAAGATTAAAGTGTCTATATTTTTTATTATTATTTGCATGTACGCTATTAATTTGCCAAATAATGCAAATGTCTGGTAATGACTATATCTTCTTTAAGTAAAAAAAATAGTTATTGCTGTTTGAAATAAAAAAAATAAAAGTGTAAACCTATATACCATTATTAAAAGAAGAGAAAGACCATTATTAAAAGAAGAAGAAAAAAAATATAAATATTTTTCAGGAAATTAAATCTTATTAAACTAAAACTTAATGGTAACCCTTTCTTGCTATAACAGGAAAAAGGCTTTCAATGGATCCCGTTGCATAAGGAAACAGAGCACGTTTCTTGCATCCACTGTGACCCAAGAACCGCTCTATTATATAACGTGAGATAACACTGCTACGATAACAGCGTGATTAATGACTATATACTATTAAGATTATATTTTAATTATATATAATATAGACTTCGGATTTAAAATCTTAGAACGTGTAATTTTAGGCTATTATTTATAGGTCAGTGACCCTTAAATAAGAGCACATAGCAGGATAGGCAGAGTGAGCCTGGAAACCTAGGATTAAGAAACTCCATTTCCTATTAGTTCCTTTTTCCACTTTCTGCTGAATTCTAGAAGCATCACATGTTGCCTCGTTAGCAGAGCGAGGATGTGACAATATTAAAATTGCATTTCCTCGTGTGTTTTCCTCGACAGTTTTAAAAGAGTTGTTTTTTCTTAGAAAAGGGTAGCAAGACACTCCGTTCTCCACTCACCGTTAAATTTTTAAGACATCTCGTGTTGAGTGACAGAACTTAACGTTGTTACCAAAGTGAGGCTCTCCCTACATAGTTAGGGAGGCGAAGCAGCAAACTGTGGAGTCACTCGAGCGTCATGGAGACCTATTGGGTTGCGAAGCTTAGATGATAACAAGAAAAAAATGTCATATAAAAAATTTCGTTTCACCGGTGGGTTGAGGGGTTATAGATTTTCAAAAATGTAAAAAAAAACTGTTCCATGGACATACTCGAGCGCGTCAGATATTGATATCATCAATTGCCTACGTCTTCTTAAGCATGAAAATATGTTAATCTGACAGTTTCCGTGGTGGAGGTGGTCGTACGTAAGAGTTAAAAATGGCA
>JAKRZM010000352.1:82018-93432 GCA_036379175.1 Heliconius cydno galanthus
TACCATCAGCGGTTACGGCTGTGCGTGCGTCTTACCTCAGTCAGTGAGGACAAGTCCTTTTATATATATAGATTACTATTATAATTATGGCGCATATATTTACACTAAAAAAATATTAAAATACTGTTTTAAAATGTAACTTTATAAAGATTCTTCTTGTATCAATATTGTAAAAAAATATATCTTCAGTAATTACTCGTCTTTATGCCCTTATGATTACGTGTTATATTTATGCTTTCTTTTTTTATAATAAAAATAAATGTATTATATGAAGAGGTAACATCTGATGCGATACTTAGACGGCTAAGTTCTAGTATCGTTATTCTAACTTTTAAGTGTGCGTCCTATACGTGGAAAAGTTTATAATCTTATCGCCATACATAAAATATATGGGAAGAAACTAAAGTGATAATTGTGATCAAACATTTATTAAAAACTCTATTAAATATGTTTATTTCAAGAGAGATCCGTCACTCTAATGAACTCAGTGTTTTAACACTAGACTCGATAAACACAGCGTGAAGCTGAAGAATACAGTGCAGACATACGTACTAATGTTATAATCTATCTTTACCCGTCTATCCTTACTTATGTTATCTGTTTACTTTATATCATCGAATATTAATTGTACATTATAAGTCTTCTATGAACAATATTTTTTGCGACTTCTCTCCCTTTTAATGTTATATAGATAGGTTGGCACCAACAATCTACTGTCAACACATTCCGGTGCTTAACAGTATTCGAAACTTAGCGTGTTGAGTAGTGGTACTTAACGCCGCACCATGGAAAAATGAAAATAATATGCTGATACTAATATTCATAAAATAATATTGGTAAAAAATTAAAGTGATGGTAGAGGTTCGTTCATTTTTTCCTCAAAATGTAAGATATGAAGTACTCTGATGAGCCACTCAATACGAAAATGCCTTAATTGCACTGCATACAGACGAGACGTGCGCTTTTGTTTTCTACCAAGGCGCCATGCCTTACAAAGAAAACTCCATAATTAGTAAAATAGAACTACATAATTGATTATATTATATAACAGCAACTAATTGTTAAGATTACAATATTTTTATTTTTTTGTGTTAATCAGGTACATATTTTCTTACGTTTGATTATTTTCTTCCTGAATGAATGAATGAATGAATGAATTCCGCCACTCAACATGCAATGGCTCCAGAGTTCAGGGGAAAGTGGGGAACGGAGTATCTTAACACTAGATTCCCTCTGCCTACCCTGCTGTGTGCGGGATACAGCTTGAAACTGATTTTGCTTTTATTTGATTTGATTGAATAATGTCCAAAAGTTTGAATACTTTACTGCAGGATGGTCACGACTTGTCAGCCGTACTATACACACGTTTCTGGGCGTTTCGCCTGTTCGTGTTTAGATAGCGGCGTTGAGACTTAGCTGCTAGTAACGTAGTACTTTGTAAGTCACTGTGTTCAAAGTTTTGCCTACCGTCCTCGGCTACGTTCTTAACTTAGAAGTTGCCACATTTCCTTCTTTTCATGTTAATTATAACTTTAGAGGTAATGTTGTTTCATATGATTTAAATTAGTTTTTTTACAACATATAGCTATGAAATGAAATAATATAAAAATATAATTAAAAATCACAAAGAAATGTCGAAGAATAAATCAGAAAGAAGAAATCACGTTTGAACTATAATATAATTAATTATAATATTTATAACTAGAATTTAGTGGATACAAGTTTTAGTGTTACTGTTTTCTAGCACTTCATTTAGTTTATCCATCTAGGGATTATTATACCACATAGTAGAGCTAAAATAAGTTATATTTGCTTAATATTTGCTGTACTACTTGTGCTGTATTACTTTCTCCAAAACCTATTTTTTTTAATATAACTACGCAATAGATTTTAATGCAGTTAGGGAAAACTGCATTAAAATCTATTGCGTAGTTTGGTAGACCTAAGTGCATGTAATAAAAAGCAACTTATATAATCCTTTGTTATGGTACAATTATTATCACACCTCTTAAAATACAGACGATATTCACAGATTTACGAGTAATTATTATTAAGAAGAAAACATTATTTTAAACTTATTAGAGTATCTACTATCTTTATATTACAGGATATTGGAAAATAGAGTGATTTACCAATAGCCTCTCCACCTCCTAAATGTAAGAGATATGTAAATTTAAAAAAGTAGTTAAAACTCTAACACAAAGCCAATATATATGAAAAATGTATAAAATTACATACATTTAATTCATTCTCATTATGAAAATAGTTGTCTCAGTGATCCTGTCCCCTGAGCTCGCAATTATCGTATAATTTAATGAACGTCATTGTTCTTTAGTAATTTGCACTGCTATATGTATGTTATTGAAATGTTTCTATAAGCTTTTATTTTAGTCGGCTTTCAATGAAATGTGAATGAGGTCGATTTGACGTACCAGTAATTAGTGTTGGATATTTTTTTTCGGAAAGCGTAGGAAGATGTGAATACACTTTAGTTTTTTATTTTACAGCAGATCTAAATGGAGCACGGTACGACACATTATAACTAGAACATGTTCTATTTTATTTTATATTTTAATTTTAATGTTTTACTCACATATCTACACTCTTCAGATTGTAATCATATTAGAAGTAAATAAAAATCTTTTAAATGTAACTGGTTTAAGCGTTTTTTTTTGGGATTTTATGTCCAAATATTACGCTATAATATATTTAATAATAACTTAGCTTTACGCTGTATCCCTAGGGAGGTGGTTGTTTTTAATAATAATAATATTATACGACATTGTAGTTACATCCTACAGGATTCACCTGAGAAATGAAAAATGTTTTTACTTTGTTGCATACTTCAATTACATAGTGAATTAGGTCTCTAGTTAAGAATTTATTGTATTTTACATTTATTTTCAAAGTATAATATTTAGTCGTTGCCAGAAATTGTCTTTGTGTGGACTTAAAAACATGAAATGGGGAATGCTTCTTTTTCTTCTTCCGGAAAAATTTCAAAGAAATTTTCCATTCTATAATATAAATATATAAAAAAATATTGTTTTACATTAAGTACATATTTTCTTACCTTCCAACGCGATTATTAGAGTTTCCCCTGTCGACTCTCGCCGCAATATCCTGAGGTGCTTAGTAAAAGTAGGTCGCATCGATACTATTTGTACCGAGAAATTGTATTTTAAAAAACATAATAACATGTATGTGCTAGCTATAAATTAATTTAATCGAGTGAGAACAACTGTTTTAACGAGTTTGAAATAAACTGGAAATTGAAAATCCTTTATTTTTCATATTGATATTTGTTACAAATATTATAGATTAACATATTTTATATATTACTGTACATTACGTAAAATATTATACTTTTACTATAAGGATCCATATCCCTTTAGTAAGTGTTCTTCTACGTAAGTCCATAAGTAGAACAGCAAGTGTCATAAAAATAGCAAATAAATGTTATAACAATTCCATGCAAGTTGCCGTCCAAATCACGTAAATCATTAAAATGTTATCTTTTAAATTAACATTCATGTGTTAAAGTTGATGTATGATAAAATAAATAATTAAAACATCTATTTATTAGTGAGAAGCATTTAAATAACTTTTTTTAATTGTAATATAAAAGATATGTTAAATACTAAATGTTGAATTACAATTATCACAACAAAATTATAAAGCAATAATAAAGAAACAACCAAATAAATGAATAAAGCTTCAAATAGTTGATTGAAACTGTTTTCTTTAAATGCAATTTTCTGAATAAACCAAAAGGAATTGAGTAAAAGTTGTTATCGCTAACGAGTTGAACCACAAACTGGATTATTGGAAGACACTGTGAAGAAAAAAATGTTATCGAATTTATTATATTTCTCAGTAACGTTTGAAATATTTTGGTAGCTGTAAAGAGACTATACATGTCTTTATACATTAATAAAAAATAAATTTATTATTTATTTTTATATTATGCGTGTTATAAAAAATATAATTTTGAAATTGTACAGTGAAATATCAGTGACAGTCTATCCTTGTGTCAAAAATGTTGCTCTATTAAAAAATGTACCCACTATTTATAAAAGTAACATGATTCTGTGTTATATATGTCTGACTGTGACCGCGGCGGTAGTGGATTCAATCCACACTCGGGGGAATAATTATATATAATTTATTTTAATTACTGATTTTGAGTTCCGCCATTAAGCAAACAATGTCTGAAAAATTCGGCGAAAAGAGAGAGATAGAGTGTGTGAGAGACATTAGTAAGCAAAAACGCGATGCTATTTTACAAAAAATAGTTTTGTTGCCTTTTACACTTTGAAAATAATTTTGTTGTTTTGCATTAACACTATTTGCAAAGCTATTGGAAAGCTCAGTTAAAACACGCTCGGCACGTTAGTGTTATTTTAGAGCATCAATGAGAACTATTTGATAGAGCTTGTGAAGTGTTTGTTTTTCTTTTTGTTTTTGTTACAGTCGATTGAATAGCTTTAGTTTGTAAAAATAACATACTAGAATTAACTTTTATTTTATCATTTATTCTTATGGGAATCATTTGTGTTCGTAAAGATTTTATGTTAATAATTATGGCAACCCGTAGTTTTATATTAAGTTTAATAATTTGATGTTTCATTTTAGTACTGGGCGAGGAAATTGTTAGCGTAACTTTTAAGCGCTCACGAGTGCGCGAAATAAGAAAAGTTTATATTTTCGTTTCCATGTTCTAACTACAAAGTGAAAATGTGAAGCTTTTTGTTGACAAACGCATCGTACGAGAATTAATATAATAATTATTTTCTAAAAAACGCTAATATTATCTGTGTTTTATTATTCATATATTTCAAAAAGACATGAATATCTCTCTGTTTACTCTGTTTACTCAATGTCAATGAATATATTTGTAATATTGCAATTGATCTGAATATATGTACCTACAGATAAAGTATCTAATATAAAAACAATAATTTTAAGTTAATATTGGAGATTGAACTCTCTAACATACGAGTATACATTTATGTCACAATGCCGAAACTTAACTTATGTAACAGTTCTTTGTTTCGAACTTCGTACAAAGTCTTACTATACAATATTAACAAAAATATAGTTGTGTCTCTAAGACGAAAATAATGACCGAGACAAACAAAAATAATGTTACTAAAAGATGCAAAGCAAATCCAAACAGAGACGAGAACATACGACTATAAGCACGACGGGTGGTTGCTCGATAAGCAGTGCACCAATAATTCGGCGGAAAGTGGAGAACGGAATATCTTAACACTAGGTTCCTTATGCCTAACCTATCATGTGTGGCAATCGCAAAGCTTAAAAAATAATCAAACAAAATTCTATAAAAGTAGATATATAAAATATTGAAATAAAACTTTACTAGAGAGTGGATAGACATGTTACCCTGTCGTCACGTCATATTCAATGGGCGTTAAATAATAAGCGCACGAGCAGTGGCGTAGCTAGGGGGGTGCGAGCGGGGCGGTCGCACCGGGCATCAATAGGAAAAGGGCATCAAAGTCGACGATTAGTGTGTTTTTTCTTTGTTTTTTTAGACCTTATACCATTTTAAAGGGCATCAAGTGCTCTAAGCCGCACCGGGCATCAAAAGGAAAGGGGCATCAAAGTCGACGATCACTTTGTTTTTTTTTAGAACTCAATGTCAACGATTACGTTTTTTTTTTTAGAAGTCAACGTTGACGATCACTTTGTTTTTTTTTAGAACTCATCAAGAGAAAACAGGGATCAAAGTGGATAAGTTTGTTTTTTTTTTTTAGAACTCATCAACAGGAAAGGGGCATCAAGTCCCACGAGCCGCACCGGGCAGCAAATACCCTAGCTACGCCACTGCTTACATGCGAANATAACGGATTACTTTTATTTTCTACCTCTGGTAAGGCATAGAGTTACTTCCACCACCAATACGCAATGCCTCAAGAATTTGATGGAGAGTATCTAAATGTGTAAAGGAGTGTCTTAATATTACGTCCAGGTTATAATTGCAAGAAAAATATAGTAAATATTACTGTAAAAAGCATGCAATCTATTCATTAACTTTTTAATAAATATTTTGAAACTATATTCCAAAACGTTTTATTTAAACATGAAAAAATTGAATTTTACAATTTCCAAGTCGCCGTCAACGATGAATGAAGCTTTATTATGTAAGTCACTTGTAACGTACACTTGGCATTATATGCTGTGTTGAACACTTTATTTTTAATTTTAATTCATGTCGTAGAGTCAAATAGAGAAATAATTATTTTTTTAAATTGTAAAACGACGGGGGCTCCGTAATGGAGTGGGATGGCGTATGTTTAAATTTGACGGTTGTGAGTTCGATTCCTATTCGGGAGAATAAACAATTTGCACTTTCTCGCTCTGGTAAGAGGATAAAGTGTGACGATGAGTTTTGCCACTCGACATGCACCTCGAAAATTGGGCAGGAAGTGAATACGAAGTGTTTAAGACACTAAGACACTATTAGGTTTTCTCTGCCTACCTCTAATGATGCGAGATAATAATACTGCGAACTAAAATTTATCGTTGATTTAAGGTTTTTTGCTTCTATTTTAATAGTAAATGATATTTAGCGTTTAGAGAAATTGAATCTACGATCCACATGGTAATAGTGATACAAAAATCGAGTGCATAATGTTTATACACTAAAACGCAGAGAAAAACCGAGCCCATGCCCAGCCCATATTACAAGTGAAACAAAGCAGAGGCTTGCTAATGGCCGGCGGTAATGTCCACACCATCGCTCAGTGTCACAGTAGTAGGATGCCTTTTTGTGCACTTTCTATACTATATTTTACGTTGCCTTTATGGAATATATCTTTCAATTTGTGCCGGAATTTGTGTAGTACTTGACACAAAAAAATGAATATAAAATGATATTTGAAGCCTAAATATACTGTTTACCCACTATTTTCCTTTTCTTTATCATACTAATATTATAAATGTGAATGTAAGTTTGTTTATTACGCTTGAACACCAGAATTACTCAACTGATTATTATAAACTTGTATATATATTCTTAGATATAAAAATATTATAATAAATATAAATTTTTTTATGGATACATGATATGCAGAAGGACTTAAAACATTCAAGATCCCAGGTCAGGAAGGCCAGTTCAATTTTTAGCACTAATTCAAGAGATAATTTGTTTATAAATATTACCCCAACTGAAATTCGTACCCACAACCAACCCGAACTAACGACCAGATTCCATTGCACAACAAGACCGTCTACATCACTAGTATATGAAAGATTTATAATAATCACAATCTTGACTATAGCATAAGTGCCTATGACCATGATGTCCACATTGAGAGTCTCTTAATTAATTCAAGAGGCTACGAGCAAAAGCTCCCTTATAACTTGGAGGCGTTACATATATTTTTTGTTATAGTTTGATGTATATATGTTACCTGTATAAATGTATTATATTTGATATAGTAGGGTAGTAGCGAGGTAGGCAGAGGGAACCTGGGAACCTACAGTTAAGACACTCCCGTTCCCCTTTTTTCTTACATAAATAAGTAATTTTCATTATATAATTAAGTAGACATATTTTATGTAAAAATTAATATTTATACATACAAGTAAGCATCCTTAATTCTTTATAATTCTTTAGAACCTTACTAATACATTCGATTTATTTCAAACTTTATTTCTTAAGAATAGTATTTTGTCAGCCCTATGAATAAAATGGTGGGCATTTGTATCTGAGAAGATTTACTACCATCTTTATGACGATAAACCTTTTTTTATTATGACCTTCTTTAATAATACGAAGTTCGTAAAACAAATAACTGAAATCAAAATAGATTTCATATATTATTTTCTCTGTGAACAAGTATTAGGTTAAAAATATAAATTATAGTAATAAACACAATAATTTTTATTGTAATTTTTGTCGACAGTAATTTCAAACTCCGCTATATATAAATTTATTTGTAATATTAAAAGTAATTACTCTCACAATTGATTAATTTTATTTTGTTTAATAAATAGATCTTTAATACCAACATCCGTGTATATCACGGGACAATTAAACGCTTAGCACTTTTTTAACCAACTTCAAAAGAAGGAAAATTAAATAATATATAATTATGATTATCCATTTAGCTTCCAAGCACGTGTGATTGATTTGGTTAATGTGTGCATAACATACAAAATGTTTGTCCACGAATTTCGTAAATCTAAAAATCATATACTTCAGCTTAGGGAACAGTACAAGTTTTATTAAAATCACTTCAGTAGTTAGAAATATGGGTAAATTAAGAAAACATAAGAAGGAAATTTCGAAATTTTGAAAAGAGTAATTTAGTTCAACCACTACAACAAAGTTGCAAACGGCAGCCAGTAAATAAAATAAAGGTTTGATAAAAAAATATTACAATGCACTGCACAAAACGAATATTGATTTTGTTCTTATTAATTTGAACATACTGCAATGTTTGAACTATAAATCTTTGAACTGGTTGACATAAACGGGAGCCAAGTTATCGGTGTTCTATAAACTGTCTGCCCACAAATAGAGTTTACTCTGTCACATTTATATTTTATTGAACTTTAACGCAACTACATCGGGGACGTGAATCTCTGCTAACTCTTATTTACGAGGAAGCGTTAACTTATTACTAAGTTATATTTATGACAACGTACGGTAGTGCTTTGAAATGGCAATGCTGATAACTTTAGAATATCGCTACCTATTTATACGTATTCTGTATTTATGTTTAATTTCATCATAAAAAGAGTATTAAAAAAGTATATTCAAGACACGCGTTTGCGTATACAGCCAAGTTAAAAAGGAAAATTGGAAAATGTATTTTATACTAACCTTTTTTTTGGTGCCTGGTAGTAAAATATAGTGAAGGCGAATTAAGAGCTTGAATTTAGTACTGAATGAACATAGAACTCAGCACCCATATAGATTTTCTATTATTTTGTAGGTGAAGTCGAAAACGAAGCATTACTTAACATTTAACTTGGCTCGAAAGTGATAACGAATGTGTCTTAACGGAGTATCTTAACTCTAGGTTTGCAGGTTACCTGGAACTACCACCGTCTGTGCGTGATAACGCGTACCAAATGCTAAAAAAAATATTGAATCCAAATTTATTTCACTCACATATCATTCAGAAATTGAACTTATATTTTGGCTAAAATCACTGAGTCAAAGATATATTACTAGTGCATACAAATGTACTCCTTTCTTATTCAAATTGAATGTTTGTCAAAGAAAACATTTTACGTATATTGAAAATAGGAAGAAATGGGAAATACAAGGGGAAATGGGCCAAACCTAAATGCACATTTTGTGAAAAGCAAAATCGGCATCCGACATTTTCTGATTTTATTGTCATTAAAAATTAAAATAGTTTTTTGGTTAAAGACCTATACAGTACATAATTATGTATTTTTATGAGATTTCCTCTGTTTTATATAATTTAAAACTGAAGATTTGTAATCCTGTAAATATTTATTGATAAAAGTTTCGTGTGAGAGCGAGCTACAATTATGGGATGAAATCCCATTGACTTTCAGTCATCGTTCTTTCGTTATCCTTCAGATCAGTATTTAAAATATATTTATTTTATATAATAAATATATATATTTCTATTTATTTACTTGGTTAAATGTAAGAAGAAATATGTATAGTAGTTGCACCATTTACAATGCATTCTTAATTTTTGTAGAGTATGCAGGCGAAATCTTTACAATTAATTTTTGATAATGTAAGAACGTATGGCTTAGTTGATCAGAGAGCTTGGGCGGTTTTCAAGAGGTGCGGGTTCAAATCCCGCTACGTTCAAATTTTAAATGTTTTCTAAAAAATATTTTTGTTTCTAAAAGGGTGGAACAACACTTCAAAAAGGTAAAAAACATACTTTTTTATTGTTGGTAGGTTTTGATACAATATTTGAAGTTTGCAATGATAAATGATACAATGGAACACATACAGTTTCAGAATATCAGTATTTCTAAAACAAAACAATTCTGAACTAATGACTGCGAGTACGTGTAACTGTGATCACCGACATTGATCAATGTCCCGAAGACTTTTTGTTTTTGTTGTTTTAATTTACAAACATTGATGAATTTGTTTTAAATGAATGTTTTATTTATGAACAAAAATTAAGTATAATTTAAATAGAAAAGATATCTTTGACTCATCTATTTAGAGACGAAATGAAACTATTGAAAAGATTCTTTCCTACGAATTGAACCAAGTGAATTTCTACATAAAAGCAAGTTCAGTTGTACGGAAAAAAGGCTTTTCTTGATTATTTTATTAAGAAAATAAATAGTTTTAATGTAAATTGCATATTTATTGAACGATATTTTTTTTATATAAACAATAAATATTTACTTGTTATTATTTATAGCAAAATATACATATATGCATTGTCATCTTTCAATTAATAGTGTAGCTAAAATGCTTGTAAATATAAAAAGAAATTATTGGTTAACGTTAACAGTATGACTTTCAGATTTTTAGTTAACCGTTTTAAATAAAAATTAAAAATTCACAACTTTTCAGTAGAAAATTTTGCGTCCAACATTTTGTTTGTGTTAATATAGGGTGAGGTCCCGAGATTGTGTGAACATGATGGATTATATGTCTCCCTTTTAATTAATATGGGAACATCGTTAGTTACGTAAGTTCTATGGTTATATAAATAATCATATGTCACTTTTACATTTTGTGCTTAGCTTCACAGTATTAAATATTATAAAATTAAATTTATTATTATGCTTTAGTTTGAACACACCTCACTGAGTCCTTTAATAATACGTTTATTATCCACTGATCTGATTATAATATATGTATGACTTAAAAATATTTTCATTTGTAATAATAAAAATATAATAAATTAAAAGTAATAATAAATATTAATACAATATTAAATTGAGGCCGTCATGGCGCAGCGGCACAAGGGAGTGACTGTAACGCGACGGTTGTGGGTTCGATTCCCACTCGAGGAAATGAAATATTTATTTACGTTTATATTTCCATTTTTTCGCTTTGGTGTCGAGATAAAGCGCGGCGTCGAGTTCTGCCACTCATCACGCATTGCCTCCAGAATTCGGCAGAAAGTAGGGAACGGAGTGTCTTAACACTAGGTACCCTCTGCCTACCCTGCTGTGTGCGGGATACTGCGTGAATCTGATTTATTATTAAAATCAAACAAAGGAAAAATATATATATTATATTGAATCTCTGAAAGTAAACTTCAAATGTAGATAAAATTCTTCTAAACATATTTTGACACCAGTTATAATTTTAGCTCTCAAAGAACGTTGTACATTCAAGTCTTTGCTCGGGGACCGGAAAATTTTTACACATTCGAAGCTTAAATTTCACACCGAGCTGCCATAACTTTAACTTAAAA
>JAKRZM010000352.1:100666-117169 GCA_036379175.1 Heliconius cydno galanthus
CTATTTTCTTTATCTTAATATATCACTGTTTTAAGCTTTCAGCTCCATAAATTTTGTCAAATTTAATGCTAAGATTTGTCTAAGACGATATTTTAGTATAAGAAATTCTTGAACCTACTACTATTTTATACAATTAAAAAACACTATATTTTGTTACAAAGATTAAAATAAGATTTCTGATCTACAAAAAATATGTACCATTAAATATATAATCCGAACAATCAAGAACTCGCAAAATATAGTAGTGTATTCCTTGTTTTTTATTTACATAATTTAATTAGACTGACGATAAAGAAAATAGTAAAATGAAATGAGCAAGTCACCATTTCGCTGAATTTCAGTAGTTTTTTTTTTCACGTTGGCTTGATTAACGATGTCTTTCTTAGAAACATCTGTCGTCTTGAAAATAATGAATTTCATTTTAAATGAATACTATTGCTTATTTTAAATTGTGATATGTAGAAAAAAGAGTAAATAGAAAAAAATATTCATTTGTAAATATAAGGCTTATGAATTCTCCGCTCCGACACCGTTTGTACAATTGTACATATACTTACGGTGTTTGAAACTTACAAACGTTTAATATTTCTAGCGAAACACTTGAAGCACTTAAAAACATCGTTGTATATTTCTTCCACAAACGCTTTGAGGCGTAAAAACAATTTACCGATGTAGGGTCAGTTTTAGGCTCACAATCCAATAAATAATACACGCTCTAGTAAACATTTTTCAAATATAATCAGCTTCACGCTGTATCCCGCACAAAGGAGGGTAGCCAGGAGGAACCTGGAAACCTAGTGTTAAGACATTCCCATTAAAACACTTCCTTTCTCCACTTTCCGCACAATTCTCGAGGCATAGCGTGTTAAATGGCGGAATTCAACGCCAGGTTTTTCCCTTGCTACCAGAGTAAAATAAATAAAAAATTAAACATTTTCCTTAAGTGGGAATCGAAATCCACAATCTGTTTACAGTCACATGCTTGTGCCACTAGTTTTGGGGCTTAGTTAGTACAGTACGATAAACAAGTCGTGGCCGCCCGGAACTTAGCTGTAGATGGCTGCGTACATTTGATTTTATGATTTTTCTTACTTTTGATTATTTTGTTCCTAAGTCGACAACGGGCAAAAGTTCAGAAAATCTAACTTCAGGGCGAATTAATATAATTCTTGATATGGTTTACCTACTTATTTAGGGAAAATCGTAATATAAAACTTCCACCGAAAATCGAACTCATTCGTATTCGTTGAAATATTTTGCTTAAATACATAAACTTCCATATCTACATATAGATATTTAGTGAAATATCAGCTTTAAACCCTGCAATCTTGTGGAGGAACATCAAAGCATTCTCTTCTTATGTTTTAAGACGACTATTTCCATCTCAAAGCCACGAGCCAGCAAAGAAATCCAGAATGAATCACAATGGTGCAATTTATGTTCACAACTTTACATCTTGCGAAAAGAATAAAAGAATCTAAAGGGAAATCGAAAACTATTGCAATATAGGGTGCTATAGAACTTGCCAATTTCATTAAAAAATATTTTTCTTATATTAAGTATCATCCCATATGACCAACCAAGGGCCCGCGGCCATGAAAGTTAAACAAAAAAAGAATAAATAATAATGTATTTTGAGAAAACGGAAGTGGTTAACGTTTTTAAAATAAACACGAGAAAAACACATACATTCTATATGTTTCCAACTACTACTGTACTCGGATAGAGGTTCCACGTAATTGCAATAAGTGACAGGTACAATAAGCAATAAATGACATGACATGTCTCAATAACAATACTACACACTAGATAACTTCCAATCAGGGCTTCCGCCTACAAGCAACTGTTCCCGTTTGACACAATTCCCCTGCTTTTATTGTCTCTTTCACCTGAATCTACCCACTTTTACACGAGTACGCTTACAGTATGTTATTTTTATATACAATTAACTATATTGTATTGTATTGAATTGTATATTTCCAAATGAACTCAGGCGTTAGCCAATACGCCCGAGAGAGGATCGTTGTTCGATAAGTACCATAGATTAGTCGTTATGACAACGCGTCGCAATCGAGAGGCACGTCATGTTTTTTCTGTGTAACTTTTGAGCTTTAACAGTGTTTTATTTAGTTTTTATCATTTTTTATTTATTTTCACGTATGAGCATTTTTTTTAAATCTTTTATAAAGAGACTTGTAATGTCTGAGAATCACATGAGCGAAGATGGCCCCATCCAGCTACTTCTAATTCAGATATTCCAATTTTTTTACTTTAGTAGCCTATCAAAAGTGCCAGGATGAATGCCAGGGGGTATAAATTGCAGGCAACAACTAGTATGTACTATTCAATCCAATAATACCTTTTAAGCTACGTAATCCTTATTTGGGTATATTAATGAGTTGTTTAAAATTATTTTTTCAATACATGCTCCCATTTTAAAGAGTTATTTTCATATTTTAATAAAATTATATTTTCATGCACAATATAACTTGTTGAAAATTTAATAACATTAAAATCTATTTGTAAGGAAAACAACATTTTTATGTTATTTATATAAATGAAGAAATATGTGAGCTGCACGTCCTCGCCATGCAAATACGAACAGATAAAATTCAGTATTGCTCGCAATATCTAGGAAACGGTAGTTTGCTCGCGGCTAAGTCACATCCTGATGTAAAAATATGGAAATGGCATCACTGGAATATAAATTACTAAAAGAATACAAAAGTAAATATTTTGAACGTCAAGCTAGTAAGTTTTAAGTAAAATATACATAAAAAAATAGTATTGTAAAAATATTTGAAATTAATAATTTTTAAATTTAAATATGCCGTATTTAAAATGTATGACTAAACTGTATCTTCAAACATAAAAATTACTTATTTTATAAGAATAATAATTCTGCGACTGTTATATTCGATCTATATAACACGAGAGTGGTAAATTACTTCCACATTTCATTTCTTTTGAATTCTTAATCCTAGGATGGGTGCTATTCGCTGAAAGTGCAGATGGCACCGATATGTCTTCTGATATCAGACCCTAATAAAGTAAGAAAGTGAACTTACCGTCTACAACGCTGTGTACTTATATAGATATATGAAACTTATTATTTATTCACTGGAGTTAAATGTCGTTATTTAAATCCGACGAATTTTAAATTGTAATCTTTACATATTTAGATTAAAGTATTTATATTATTGTCAAAGTCTATTGAACTAGCTTTGACGAGACCTCTCCCTCCATCGCGCTGGACACCTGCACAGTGAATTCATGAAATACTGAGATTTATTTTTATTTCAAGCGGCTAATCGCCCAAATTACAAGAAAATATTATGATGAAGAGAAATATTTTAAGATGCAAAACAACTTTAGAATAATCTTTCCTCTGAATTCAAAGAAGCCTTAATTAAAAACTACGGAGCTACTTCTGTATTGCCATGATTTTCAAAAGACTTAAAAATGTGTCGGTATAGCCAATTAGGTCACTTGCTTTGCCTACAAAACGTTTAACCAAGCTTTTCAAATTAAACCAAAAAAAAGCTTAGAATACAGGATTTTTTTATTACATAAATCTATAACATGTCTAGTAAAATATAAAGTATTTATTTTCTGCCATATAAAAAGAGTAACAAAATATGAAAGATGACGTATAGCGGGCGGAGGATGGCAGATGACATGTGGTGGACGACGGGTGATGGGTAATGAGTGACGGGGGCTGGGCGACGTGTGACGGGTGGCTAGAAAAGTCTCCTATTTACAATCTCCAAAGATATAATCAAGGAATGCTATAATCAAAGAACCATACAGTCTCTCTCAATGATTGTTTTTCGACGATTACTATCAATTTACGATACGACGATTATTATAATATATTGTATGAAAAAACACTGTCGTAAGAGTTAAAAATATTTATAAATAGGTTTTCAATAAGTTTTATTTTTCTTTTCATAATTACTACGGACGAAACAAGTGGGCCTGCAAATTTGATAGATCCTTATCCTATTACAATTCTTCAAATTATAACGCTAAATATCTATATTTTAAATATTAAAAAAATGGTTATAAAAAGAGTAAAATATTATGTAAGTAACATAAAATTATCATTGTATTCATATTATAATAGTAATATGAAAAAATCAGACCTCAGTCTTGTATAAAGGGAAAAGATAATAAATTATTCCAAGAACCGCTTACAAGAGTTTAAGCAAAAACAGGGAAACGTTGCATAATATATATTGTTTCTGGTGGTTTGATTTTTGCGTTCAGATTTACTGCTCACCTTGCATTATGATTAAAATGATTTTATATAATAATGAATCAGCTTCACGCTGTATCCTGCATATAGCAGGATAGGTAGAGGAAGCCTAGTGTTAAGACTGTCGAATTCTGGAGGCATTGCGTGTAAAGTAACGGAACACTACGCCGTGTTTTCCTCGACACCAGTGCGAAGAAATGAAGATATTAAATATTTAATTTCCTCGAGTGGGAATCGAATCTACATTCTACAACCTGTTGCGTTGAAAGTCACATGCCTGTGCCCCTGCGAAAAGACCTCAATCAGAAAATAATCTTGTATAAATTATTTTAAATTGCATTTATTACTTACAATATACACAAGTTTACAATGAATTTACTGTAGTAGGACAATGCTAATAGTAATATTTAGTTGTCCCATGCCACGCTTGAAACCACCGTAGCACAGTGGATGTACGTTGTCAATGCATTCGATGGTTTGTGGGTTCAATTTTCACTATTGTAAGGCAAACAGGAACATGAGTTTTACGTATAATAATATCATTATTATCGTAAAGTGAAGACCTAAGTATATATTATAAAATTCTATCTGTTTTAAAAAAGTAAGGATATTAAGAAAGCTTTAAAATCACAGTTTAGCTTGTCAAAAATTAATCCAATTATATTCCATTAAATAAATAATTCCATTAAATACATATACAGAATAAATAATGTTCAATATTTAAATCAAAAGTCATCATTTAAAAAAATAATTTTAAAATACTTTGAATGAGTGTGGATTGCAAAAAGCAAGTAACATTTTACAACTCACATGGGATATGTCTTTCATTAATATCTCTACTATTCCATTTGATTTAGTCTCTTTCAATTTAGTCCATATAATTTCTAGTGAATAATTTTTACATTTAATTGTTAGTTTTATTGAAATTATTTTTTCAGATTGTTACTTTCTTCATATCTGTTAAAATTATATTTTAAAAGGTAATACTATAAAGTGACTAAGCTAAAAAAATATGTAGTTTTTTAATGACAAAATTAACAGTTATTTACTATATTAATATAATCGACGTAATTGAAGGAAATTGAACTGAAAACAGGAAAGATTTGTATTATTTTTTATAGATATATTTCTTATTCAAAACACCGTTCGTGTCACGTACTCTCTCCTCTTCCGGCATATTTTTCAAGACGGAAATAGACGTCAAAGAACACAAAGTAACGTTTGCGATCTCACAACCATAAAGCGGGGTATACAAGGGTAAATTGTTTTTATGCCTTAAGGTGGTTTGTGCAGGACTTCAAAAATATGGAAGCCACACTGACTTGTAGATACCTACCGTCTTTGAAAGTTTCGTAAGCTCTAGCGCTATTTTATGTGGTTTATAGCATATGTGAATTTGATCGTCATATATATTATGTTTGTCAGCGTGAACCAATTTTAAAGTGTCTGTGAACGATAACATATATATATATATATGCCTTTTATATTCACAAAAAGAATATGTAGGTATATTTTAAAAAGTCTTAATGAATTAAGAAAGGATTCACTTTTAAACATTTACATTTCTGAAAATGTAAAAAGTGCAATATCTGAAGATCTTTTAAAAATTAATGGTATGGTGTTGTGGGACACCAGGTAGGAACGAACTTCCTTCGGCTAATGTAGAATCGACACAAATTGCAAAAAATAAACGTGGCTACTCACGAGTAAAATGTATCTATAATGTGAGTATTCGCCACGTGCTTGTCCATGAATTCATGAGTATATACTATGCATTGGTGGGGTGGAGTGGTAATAGAAAGAGAAGAGATGAGAGAACGAAAAGAAAGAGGGAGAAAGAGAAAGGTATTATACACTACTCTTCTGTGTATGCGACTGTCGCGCCTGCGCACGTCTCATTTAACGGTTTTATTCCACGCATTTTTCTTACGGTTTTACTATCACATTTTTTTCAGTTCGGTCACGCAGCGAAATCCCTATCCCTTCCAAGCCTGCCGTAAGGAACTTCGTTCCAATACGCACTGGTGTTAAAAAATGAAACTGCAGCTAACAATGAAAAAGAGAAGAAACCATAGCAACGAACATGTTAACTGTTAAAGAACGTATTTTATTTGTGGCTCCTTCAAAATTTCACTCAATTTCTGTGAGTATCTAACAAAAAATGTTAGGCAACTTTTATTTAGTTTTCAGTCTATGTAATTTTTATAGGTCCTATAGTCTATAAGTCTAATTGTTTTCATTCCCTACACTTAATTGCCTACACGCGGCTTTGCTCACTTGAATTATACGATTATTATTATTTATTTATTTAAGCGTTTATTTATGGTAAATTCTTTACCTATTTTAGTATGGTTATTATAATCTAAATAAATTGTAATTTAAATAATTATATGCACTAGAAAACAATATATTTATTTTGACAGACAGACACAGCAAGTATAGTTTCCGCACGCCCTGGAGTCTGTCGTAGTTTAGTAAACATACCTCTGTAATCTCACTGAAACTTGGAAGAGTTTTGACTTATAAAAGAGATCGACATAAGAAGCTTACTGTTTCTACAAACAATTTTACTTACTTAGTTTAATACCTACCTTTTCCCCTCATTATATTGAAATTGCAAATGTTCAAACTATGTTCTGATTTCATACGAAAATGTATATTATTATTATTATTATTATATCTTATTATTATTATTATATCTTATCGTACTTAAATGTATTGTAATACAAATAGTTAAATATGAAATATATTTTAATTTTCTTAACATTTTTTCTGATTTTATTGACTTATAAATAATTATAATAATAAAAATAATTATAAATAATTTTATTTTTTTTAAACGTTTAATTACTGTAACTTAAACAGAACTATAGAAATAGAACTATAGAACTTTAAGTTATTGTAAACGCCACAGGTTGTTGATTCGATTCTCTCCCAAGAAAATAAAATATTTAATATTAATATTTCTTCGTTCTGGTGTTCGGCAAGAGTGAGGAACTGAACTGTCTTAATGGGAACAGAGTGTTCCGTCTGCCTAATTTGCTATGTGCAGGAAAAAGCGTGAAGCTAACAAAAAAATATTTTTAAAAAGAAGAGAATAAGAGAGAGAGAATAAGACCTCATTATATTATATCCTAAAAAGAACATGTAATAACGCACAGGTATTTGGTCACACATACCCTACAACAAATATAAGTTCTAAATTGTGTTCACTCCGTGTCCGTAGTAACTTTCAAACAGCATTACGGGCTCCATCTCAGGTAATCGCATCTGCTTCATCCGCGACGGGCACATTGTTCCCTCTTATCTCCGCTAAATTACATTTTGGCTGAGCATTTCCCGTCCGCTTTTGTTTCGATTTTGTTTTACTGTAACGGCTATTGTAACGGAATCTATGATTAAAATTTTTGTACTGGTTTTCCTTTTTAGGGATCCGTTCTGAAGTCGAAAGACAGTATAGCAAGCAGTACAAATAAAGAAAAAATCCAAAAAGTGATTTTTTAAAAAAAAAATATTAAAAAAAAACATTACAAATATAGTCGTAGTTTATTTCATACAAAAAAAATGCATATATACGCAAACTTAAGTGAGTCAACTTTTATAAATAGTTCTTTCCGTTGACATAAAATCCTAAAATTGGTACGGAACCCAGTACGCGAAACCAACTCTCATTGACTGGTTTCTTTTTATTTTAACTTAGCTAAACACTATCTCTTATAATACATTTATGTACACAATCTCAATGTTTATTGTAAAATAATTATTTATTGACTATATTATGTTAAATTCAACGTATCCAACGACCATAATGAAAAACAGGGTGGAATTTACGTTAAGATAAGCAAAGATTTAATTAAATCGTAAGCTTCCTCTAAACATCGATGCTAGGCAGTACATGCTTTTCCTTATTAAAATGTAATTATTTATACTCGGGTAATCTTTAAATTAATTTTGTAAGCCACAAAATGAATATTAATTACACAATTATAAGAGAGCGTGAACCCATTAATAATAATTTAATTAACATTTATATCATTATATTTTTCTGTTTCACGCTGTATCCCGTACGCATGCATGGGTAGGCAGAAGGAGCGTAGTGTTAAGACACTTCGCTACCCACTCCGTCGAATTCTGGATGCATTGTGTGATGAGTGACGAATTCAAGTGGTTTGCCTAGAAATAAGAGCGAAGATATTAAATATCTCCATTTCTTACACAGTCAGACATTTGGGCCCCTGTGCCACGTCTGACTTCTGCCAATTATTGTATAAAACAATAAAAAAAAAACAGATTATCATATGAAACAATAACTGACAATTAGCAAAGAATCTCATAAATTTATTATCCGATAGGTATACTATAAATCTCTAGGTTTAATCTACTAATCGCTAGCAAACAAAGCCCTCACAGCTACTAATGTAGTAAGAGATCTAAAAAAAATTAAAAGACCGACGTAACACACTCAGTGGGACGGGATCTGGTTGTAAATGATCATAGGGTCGTAGATTTGATTTCTACTCGGAAGAATGTTTACGTTTTAATTATTTTCATTTAACTAGCAAGCAATGCAAAAATGTTCCGCCACTCAGCAATGTTTCGAAAATTGGTCATAAACGGGGTACGCAGTGTCTCGACACTACCTCTAGGTTATCTCTGCCTACTCCGCTAAAAGTAGGAAAAAGCGTGGAGGTGAAAGAAAAAGTTATTATTGTTTTTAATACATAATAAATCACTTCAATTTAAAAAATATATAATTTATATTCTATTAAGGTAATATACGACAAAAGTTTTGTTAGGATATTGTATTTATATTCACATTGATACACCAATTTTGAAATGGTAAATTGTTCGATTTATTGTTATCTACTCTCAAAACGCTTCTGGCGCCGTATCGAATCATAAATATTTCGTTTTTAGGTCATTTGTAAAAAAGTTTTTTTAGGAAACATTTGTTACTTTTTTAATAACATTTTTAATGCAAATTTTTGCATGGTATAAGTTAAAACAAATTTTTCATCTTCGATAATAATATTAAAACATTTTTTTAGCCTCGCATGCTTATTTTCCAGTTAACTTACTCAAGTGATAACGTAGTTGAGTTCCGCCAATCAAGCAGTTGTTGAACTTTCATTTGAAACCTGACACAAGTTTATTTTGTGGCCGTAGTGGCACGGGGCACTGTATGGTTTGATTCCCACTCGAGGAATAAAATATTAATTATTTTCATTTCTTCGCTCTGGTAACGTTGCAGCAAAGGACGGCGTTTAATTCCACTCAACAGACAGCCTCAAGAATTCGTGTGGGGAACGGAAATCCTTATAGGAGATGGAGTATCTTAACACTAGATTTCCAGGCTTTCTGTGCCTACCTGATATGTGCGGAATACAGCATGAAGTTAAAAAAAAGTTAATTTTCGCCAGATATATAATTTGAGCAGATTTAAAATTTTTAAGACCTATTTTAGTTTTATTTTATTTTTTTAACTATATGTTTATGATAAAAAGTTCATTTAAGTCATGTTAAAAAGATGTATCTTTAAAAAAAAACGAGTGAACACTTAGAACTATATATATAATTTTTTTTTAAATTACACGTATTAAAACATTTTATGTGCTGTTTCGTATTAATATATATTTCAAATATATTAGCTTACAATGTTATTAATATTTTAAGACATTTTCAAATTTGATTAACTGGTTTTATATAAAATTCTAGTAACAAAGTTGTTATTTTTTTATTATCTAGATTTTTTTTCCTCACTGCATTGAAGTCTTGTTTTTTGTAAATTTAAATCAGATAATTAATACGGATGTACATATAATTTACAAGTAAACTAACGTTTTGTTTATCGCGATTACAATGCGCAAGTGACCTTGGAGGTTTTTAAATCATAATTAAAAACTTTTTGCATACAATGGCTGTGGTCAACTAATAGATTATATATTATTTGGGCTGATTCCTCAAAATAAGCTATAAACTGAATTAAGAAAAAAATATAATAATAGTACATTTCCTATTTCATTACTATTTTAATATTGTTACTAAATAACAATCACCAAGCAAATTTAAGCAAAAATATACAAAGATAAGATAATTTTTTAATTTATTATATTAAGTCGCTATTTGCACGTCATTTTCCAAATTATATAAAGGTTTCTCACTCCATTACGTCTTTTGAGACGATTCAACAAAATGCCTAATTATTTTGATGCCTTTTAAGTCAGCATCATAACCTTATTCATGATGAAAAGGTTCTGGTTAATTGTTCGTAGTCTCAGCGACCGCGTCGGCTGATTATAATGTGAAAACTTAATTACATTAACGCCGTTAGCGCAGCGGCACAAGGGTGTGACTGTAACGTAACGGTTGTGGGTTCGATTCCCACTAGAGGGAGCGAAATATTTATTTACGTTTATATTTCCATTTCTTCGCTCTCGCTTGCTTCTTCGAAAATCAACACGCAATGCCTCCAGAATTTGGCAGGAAGTGGGGAACGGAGGGTCATAACACACTAGGTTCCCTCTACCTACCCTACTGTGTGTAGCTGATTTGTGGGATACAGCGTGAGGCTGATTTAATTTTATTTATATTTTTTAAAAATTATATTGATTGATTGATTGATTTCTCGATATATGGCGTTTCGAGCGTGCCAGTTGAGCACAATTCATTTCGCCAATGTCACGTTGTATGGAAAACACACAAAAAAAAAATTATATTATTTAATAACAAATGCTTTGATGGCCCAAAAAAAAAAGTGACAGATCTTACATGTATATACGAGTATGTTATAGTGTGTAACAAACACATATCGATAATTGATTGCCTCGTTTTCTAGTACACATGTTTATTACTTGCTAATAGGATATCTATAAACTAATAAGTATATATATTTTCATATGTACATGCATAGATATTAAAAATTTTTTCAGCTTCACAGTGTATCTCACACATAGCATGGTAGGCACAGGGAACCTGGGAACTTAGTGTTAAGACATTCTTTTTTTTAAATATTTCATTTCCTCGTGTGAGAATCGAACCCACTACCTGTCACGTTTACAGTCACAAGCCTTCAGAATTCATTTATTCATATACACATTTGTGCTCCTTCTTATCAATTTATNTAATTTAATTTATATATTTTTTAAAATTATATTATTTAATAACAAATGCTTTGATGGCGAAAAAAAAAGTGACAGATCTTACTTGTATATACAAGTATGTTATAGTGTGTGACAAACACATTGTATCGACAATTGACTGCCTCGTTTTCTAGTACACATGTTTATTACTTGCTAATAGGATATCTACAAACTAATACGTATATCTATTTTCATATGTACATGCATAGATATTAAAATTTTTTTCAGCTTCACAGTGTATCTCACACATAGCATGGTAGGCACAGGGAACCTGGGAACTTAGTGTTAAGACATTCTTTTTTTTAAATATTTCATTTCCTCGTGTGAGAATCGAACCCACTACCTGTCACGTTTACAGTCACAAGCCTTCAGAATTCATTTATTCATATACACATTTGTGCTCCTTCTTATCAATTTATTTAATTTAGTAAAATTGTGTTATGAGGAAGAATTTCGTTCTAAAAGTTTGCGTCGTATGTATTTTCTTTAGATAGACGTGAGCTTGGCGTCACAGTTTTCGAACAAGAAGATAACAATACCATTGTGTGTACAAAATTAAATATAACTTGACAAGATGACACAAAGGACAGAGGATTACAAAAGTTTCAATTTCCGTTTTTATATAAACAAGCCAGTCGTGGCGCAGCAAGGGTGTGACTGTAACGCGACGGTTGTTGGTTCGATTCCCACTTGAGGAAATGAAATATTTAATATTTTCTTTTCTTCGCTCTGGCGTCTAGGCAAAGCGTGGCATTGAATTCTGCCATTCTACCCGCAAAGCCTCCAAAATCGGTGGAACATGGGGAGCAGTGGCTCTAAGGAGAACGAAGTGAGTTGACACTGGGCGCCCAGGTTCTCTTTGTCTACCCTGGTGTGTGTGGTACATAGCGTGAAGCCGATTTATTTATGTGTTGCAAACTTGCATAAAGGTTCCATGACAAATACTGAAATACTGAGTGAGAAATTTCCTTAATCTCTAGGGAACAGAATTATTGGAATTGAAAAGTTTATATTGGATTATTTTTTAACTTCTTAAACAATTACCACATATTGGCTTTATCGTAATGTCTCTATCTTAATAATAAAGTAATAGTGACATAAATATCAATGCGATCAATCCAAATGTAGGACATCAATTACGACCGCGCGACCGACAACGCGCTTAATAGGATGTATTAGTTCCATACATTACGGTGTTTGTATTTGCGTGAATCTCGACAATTACAGGAAGATTAGGTATTAGATGTTTATATTACATATAGATATTTTTCTTTTAAATTTCAAGTTGTTTCTTTGTATATTATTATACGGCTTTAGGCGTACCAGTTGACAGAAATATTGAAATTTAAATTTATTATTAAAACCTTTATTTTACTTTTATTTTATCAGTTCATTATTATAAAAAAATAATAATACTATAAAGCCTATGCACTGACTAATTAAATATGTAGATATATTTTACGATTATTCATGTTTACAACATAGATATTCCAATTCCATTTGTGACTAAAATGTTATTGTACTGTTAGACACTATTTTTAAGTAATATTATCCAAAAAGGAGAGTTTTGTCCTTACTTAGTATTTAATTAGATAAGTTTAAACATTATGTTCAACGTTGTTTTTGCTTATTAAAAAAATAGATGGATACTTTCTTTTCATAAAAGACAAAGGTAGGATATTTTTGAATGAAAATTGGAAGAATTACAATTTTTAATTGTATTTCTTAATAGTAAATGCTTACGTCACGGATGTTTATTCATGACTAAGAGACGAAAAATTAATTGCGGCAGTAATGACTCACTATGAAGGTTGCGGGTAATAAAGCTACAATTAATTTTTTTTATTAGTGTTTTAATGTCTAGATTTAAATGAACCATGTTCTAGATCTTCATTAACATTTTTTTTACAAAACTATTAAAAATAAGAGAAGTGCGTTCAGTTATTTTATCTATGACTGTTTGATACAATAAATATAAAAAAGCTTAGAAGTAATAGTAAAAGAAATAATATATTATTATCCACAAAAAAAGCTTGAATACCTAATATAAAACAAAAAAATTACACATTTTTCACATAGAGGTTAAGGTCATCAGAAATATAAAACTTCGTAGGTGTGTTATCGAAAAACATGTGAGTAATATCGTAAAATATTTTCATGGCAACATCGAAGAAGCTTTTTCCAAACGCATCCATAATAAATTTCCAGTTTTCATTTAGAAATCCGACGATTATGTCACCTGAAAATAAATTACTTTAGATTTAAAGATTGACTTTTTTTTGTAAATATAATATGTCTAGTTGTTCATAATTAAATAATGGAATAATAACAGGAATAATAATATTTTATAGTAATAAATATATTTTTTGGTATGGAGTGTCGCTTTGGCTTCTTCATACCGTTGCAAATGATTGCCTAGCTCATGACAAAAACAACATCATATTCCTTTACAAAAAGGTCGTAAAACGCATGCAAACTTTTGTCTTCATAATACATACATTAGAATATCGTGAGTGAGGGAAGTCGAACTCTAATAAAAACAAGTGCAAACTTTCCTTTTTTTTTACTTCATACAAAATAAAAGAAATAATTTTCGATCTCTGACTTCTTTTTATTAGAATTACACACGTAATTACCAAGAAACTTCCGCTAGAAGAACAATGTCAAGGACATTGCTTCGTTTAAAATTATGCCAATTTTCATAAGCATGTACGCAAAAACAACTAAAAAAACTCTTAATTAAAACGCCTGTATCAAAAATATTAATTTTTGTTTGGAAATATAGTTTCTTATTCTGAAATACTATTAAAGTCTTCATGCATAAATGTGAAGTGCCAAACTGGCATAATCTCAAATCATAAGCTGATTTATTAATTAGCTGGTTTCTTTCAAGCAGATTTTTCTAGAATATCTACGAAATATTTATATTTTTTATAATAGCTATTCTGAATATCAAATAAGTCTTGTTTTTTCGCTTTAAATTAAATCCCGCATATAGCAAGCTTACCCCCTATATGCGGGATATATGGAGGGAACCTGGAAATCTAGTGTTCATTACAATAGTATTTAACTTACTGACATCAAGGTCTCCCATGTAAATGTTATCAGCAGATAATTTCATACCACCTATATCGTATTTGTATATCGTTTGGTTAGTTCTACACTTAATATATATCTCTCCATCTTCTTTCTTTACAAAATAATAATAATAATCCAATTTTAAATGTATTTTATCTGTAATATCATAAAAATATATATTGTTTTATTAAATTCTTATATAAATCTAAATAAAAATAAATACTAAAATAAGAATTTTGTAAAAATTACCTAGTTTGACTTTTGCATTACCGTTCCCGTGAACCCCTCTGCCGCCAAACAGATTCTGAATGAGAGGACTTGTTCCAATTGCATTGAACTTGCCTTTGATTATAACATCACAAGTAACTTCTACTTGAGTATGGCCGTTATCGAGGTCAGTACTAAAAATAATTTGATCTACATTGTAAAAGAATGTTAAGAAAAAATATGTAATAGATTTTGAAAAATGTTATAAAAAGTATAATAATAATTGTTCATTTATTCATATTTGTATTGAAAAATAAAAAGTTCCTGTGGGACTTAAATACGAATACTCGAAAAATGTATATTAACTAATTCTGGACACTTACTTTACTTTATCAATTACACATTCTTTTATCCCTTTAGCAACTCCATCTTCCAATGTAATGTTTAATAGTCCTAAAACCGATACTGGTATATTTTTTAGCCTAATAGGATCAATAGGTGGCATATTAAGCTCTTGGATGCCATTTTTGCTGATGTCTTGTAAAACGCCTTGGATTAGTTCCTTCAGACATATTTCATCGCTGAAGGAGCACTTTTGTATTGTTTCCACTGAAATCAAAAATTATTAAATTATTAATTTAATTATAGCTTTTCTTTCTCTTTTTAAGACAATCGTTATCGATATGATAGATATTTTATGTATTGCATATAAAATAAGTTTTTTTTTAATTTGGCGCCTAAAATACTTATTACGCAATTACTATTCGAATTTCATTTAAAATAAACACAACCGTCGTGGCCCAGCAACACAAGGGTGCGACGGTTGTAGATTCGATCCCCCATTCGAGAAAGTGAAATATTTATTTGTAATTTTCCTGAATAATGCTTTCTTTATTCATGATATAATTATGAGAATAAAGAAGAATGCCTCATATATAAAGTTATTACTTATTACGTTATTTACATAATATATTTATACATACCATAGGCAGACTGGCCCACACAAAGCGACGCGGACAAAATGAACAACGTCGTATATAACATTTCGTTGTGTACACCGCAAAAACTGAATACATAATAATTAAAATTACCTAGACACGTTGTTTATATTATAAGTACCATAATAAAAAAAATGGCAAATATAACGTAAAATCTAGAAAACCGGTACCAATAATTACAACCCTGAGATGTGAAACATAAGATTATGAGCGTTACAATGTAGAGGGTAATTATCTTTGTATAGATATCAACAGAGTTATAAAACATGCTTAGTTCACACATTTAGGTATGAGATATTTCAGTCAACTATCATCTTATTACAACATATATATATATATATATAAAAATATATTATTGCCTTATATATGATTTTTTGCGGTGGAGAAGATGTTTTCCACAAAAATCTAATATTTTCTATTGTCTTATAAAATATGAACTATCATTTGAACTCGAGTTTATAACAGTTATTAGTTTTATGAAAAGTCAAAGTAAATTAAGTTTCGGATGCTTTCAACTATATTATTATTAAATCACAATTGCGTACAAAGTACGTTTCCATGTATGGACCAATTTCATTAAGTTAATATTTTTATGTGTTTACTAGTGGACCCGTACGCGGCTACGCCCGCTTGAACTATACGAATATTTATTAAATATATTTATGAAATTATTTTCAGTTTTCAATAGAGAGATGCGTTAAGCAAGCACATTTTGGGTGACGTTTTCTAACAACAAACTTTCCAAATCGTTGCTTAGCAACGGCGGTTGTTATAAACATGGCGGAATAAATTGCATGTCAAATTAATAAGTATTTTAATATAT
>JAKRZM010000352.1:117762-138826 GCA_036379175.1 Heliconius cydno galanthus
ACTGGTTGTGTGTTCGATTCCCACTCGGGGGAAATGAAATATTTAATAATTTCATATCTCAAGTCTTAATATAGACAAATGATCTCAACTAGAACTTAATTAGATTTACACTGAATAACGATTGTAGTAACATACATAAGCACTCCACTAAGCCTTACGTATTTAGTATATTAATGCAACGCGAGACAGTCGTTTATAATCTGTCGATTGTTGTTAAGTAGGTTAATTGACTTATAGCGCTATAATACTACATTAGGTACTTAGAAGTAAGTGACATCGTCTGTATATATTGTAGAGGAAGCTTTAATTGACGTATTGAAGTCCAAAAGAGGTAGAGTAAACTGAAATAATTTAATACCTTAGTATCTTAGCAACTATTATGAGTATTATCAAAAAAAATACAATAATAATAAAAAAATACTCAGTATAATATACTTTAAATATAAAAATTAAAGAATTAAACAAATAATTGACACAATGTTGTTTTTTTTTTTTGTTGTGTTGCCCGTATAAAATCACGAGGGCACTTCAGTAAGCGGGATTGTCAAAAAAGGCTAAGCATTTTTATTCAGTAGTGTTCTTTATTCTTTAATAATCAAGTTAATGGTAAAAAATGGTAAGCTAGTAGCGTAGCTATTAACGTTCAAATGCAACATTAATATTAATTAATATACTTTTATTAATCCTAAATGAGTATAAAAACACTTTATAGAATTATCATATTATAACAAAAAGTAGGTTTACCACAGTAATAAAAAACCTTAATCTTCAAAATTTATTTTATATTTCAAATATTATTATAATATTTTATAAGTATTAAGTATATTAATATTTATGAAAATACAATTTGCAAAATCCTATATAATATATAGATATTTTTACAAAATAACAACACTTAAAACATCTACATAAATGAATATAGAAGAAATTCATCTTAAACAGTCTTAAAAATATTATTTTTTTATAAATATGGTGTAAGATCTTCATTAACATATTTATCTGCTGGAATTTTATCACTGAACTTCTGTAGTAGTTCAACGTAAAGCTCCATAGCTTTGTCTATGATAATAGGCCCTAACGATTTCATTAAGGTCCTCCAGTTCTCATTGAAGAATGCTGATACAATTTGGCCTGAAATTTTATTTTTCTTTTTATAAGCAATTATGAAGTCAGTAGCGCATGGGCATAGACTGTAGGCTCGATTCCCAGTCGAACTAAAAATTTAATATTGTCATTTTATCGCTCTGGCGTCGAAGCAAAGCGCGGCGTTGAGTTCAGCCACTCAACACGCAATGCCTCCAGAATTCGACGTAAAATAGGGAACAGAGTATCTTAACACTAGGCACCCTCTGTCTATCCTACTGTGTGCAGGATACAGCGTGAAGCTGTTTATAAATAATTGTGAAAAAGTCATACCGACAATTAATAATTAAATCAAAATTTGAATATTTATTTTTAATATATCGTAAAATTTTATAGAGGCTATTACTATTAATAATTTTTAAATAATAATAATATGATTTTATATATATTTAGGAACATAACTTATTTTATACTTACTTATATCATTGGCAACCATGACCTTTTCAGTAACGAAGTGAGCATTTCCAATGTCGTAATCGTACTTAGTACCCTTGTTTGAAATTTTCAAATAAATTTTACCGTCTTTCTTGTAAGGAATAAGTTGATAATCGAATTTCATGTTTACTTTTTCTGTAAATTTAAATGAAATGTTTAATTATTAATTAAAGAATAAAAAGCTTTTTTTTATTATTTAAATATATTATGTATATCAGTGTTGCGACGGTTGTGGGTTCGATCCCGAGGAAGTGAAATATGTATTTACGTTTATATTTAGTGTTTCTTAACACAAGGCTCCCTCTGCCTACTCTGCTGTTTGCGTGATATAGCGTGAAGCTGATTTGATTTGATTTTCATTACATTTTTTTATAAAATTGTCAGAAAACGAAAATAATATAAGAACTTACCAACTTTTATCTTAGCTTTTCCATTTCTATTTACATTGTGGTCACCGGTTACACTCTGTATGACTGGACTGTCCCCCGTAACAATGAAATGTCCCTTGATAGTCAAAGAATCACAACTTACATCAACGCGACCCTTGTGTTTTTCTATGTCAGATCTAAAATAAAATAATATATTTGGTATTATATCTTTATAAATTAGAAAGTTAATTTATTTATCTATTTAAACGCAAACTCCTTATATTTTATCACGAGTGATAATAAAATATTATACATATATTTTATGAAGGAAATTAATGCTAAGTGCACGAATATCAACAATATGTTAATGCTCTAATGATGGCACAGGTACATTGACCTACTAATACTTTTTAAATAACTTACACATATGTAATTAAACGTAAAAGTATGAAAAATCCGTTAAAAATAAACGACAAAACATAGAAAATCCGTTAAAAACATGTTGTGCAAAAATATACTTGTAACTACTTACGAAAACTCATTGAGGATGCAATTTGACATGCCCTTTATGGTGCCTTCAGTGACAGTTAAGATGGCGGTGTCCAAAATATTTAATGACACATTTTTCATTTCCATAGGATCTAGAGGTGGTATATCCATTTCTGGTACTCCAGATTTCCCAACTTCCTTCATCATGTTTTGATATAAGCCCTTAAAGCATTCAGCATCCTTTATGCTACATTTTACGAGTGTGTCAACTGAAATATTATCATATTAAGAGTGTGATTTGTAATTTTAAAATATAATTTTCTTTACATTTTTATATGAAGTTGATACAGTTACAGAGTTAAAATAAAAAAAAATATAGTCAAAATAGTTAAATACAATCACCAATTCAGTCAAAATTCTATAATAACATTAAAAATATTAACTTACCAAAACCAGCTTTACACGCTGATAACAAAGCAGTAAGCACTAGTGCGTTTAATGCGAACATTTTCGACTGTTATGTTTAGCTTAAAGTAATCTAAACCATTTTCGACTCACGTATATATATTACACGAAATAGCAAAAAACATACATAAAGAGACCGGTTACTAGATAACTTATCTATAAAAAATAGGAAGGTTTTAGATATAGTTATTAACTAACAGGCAGAAATACACATAGTCAAAAATATAAGTTGCAAATTATTCAATTTTTCTTTCGTAAGCAATTATATTAATGTTATTTTATATACTTTTGAGTAATAGTTAGCTATATTATGTAAATAAATAAATAATTTAAAACAAAAACAATATTAAAAAAGACTCGATCAACATTTTTATCTATAGTAAATGTAATATTGATTTTATTATTAGGCTGTAGTTACACCATGTTACTACTGGCAATTAGAAACATACGCTAGGAAATTTCAGAAATAAAAAAAGGGCAGGAGCGTCTTGTAAAAATGATTGCCTGAAAGGTCTATATGAATAAATTTATTTAATATATTCCATTTTATAATTAATATTTCACTTTACATTTAATATATAAGTAATTTAAAATATAACTATGTAAGATTAAGGTAACTTTTACTTTTTAAGAAAACATTATTTAATTCCAAATTTATAGTTCAATTTAATCACCAATATGTTTTAAAATTTCAACTTAACAATTAAACTTTTAAAATAATAAATCTATCTTACTTATTAGTTTAGTAGTAAGTATTTTAACTGTAAATGAAAATTTTATTATTTGCAACTTAGATGAAAACATGAATTTTAAGTTTAAAAAGGCTTCCCTGGGATACATTTATTTTTTTATGTATAACTAATATTATCATTATATATCTCAATTAGATATTAATACGACCCAGAGGTCAAATTAAGGTGCAAGAAGGTAAACATAAAAATGCAGATTACATAATTACATATTTATTTATCACAGAATGAGTTCAGATTAATTTTTAACATATGGGGAGAGGTCGTCAATTATGTACTTATTAGCTGCCACACCGTCACAGAACTTTTGTATGCGGGAAATAAAAATTTCAAAAGTTTTGTCTATGAACAGAGATCCATATGACTTCAAAAGCTGCCTCCAGTTGGCGTTGAAGTACAAAGATACTAAATCACCTGTAAAATATTCGTAATTATAATGTTATTTATTTATTCATTATTATTTAATAAGGGATTTTTGTAGTCCCTTTAGGCATTAACTTCATACAATACACGAACACTTTGAATCTAACGGTTGTGAGTTCGAGGTCTGGGTTGTGCAGAATGAAATATTTAATATTTTTAATTTCCATCTGGTAACGATCACGCAAAGCCTCGAGAATTCGGAAAATTAGAAAATGGGGGAGGAGAGTGTTTTAATGGAAACGAGATGGAAAGAAAATGGAAGATACAATGGGAAACTCAATTATTTATATATATAATGCTCACAATTTTAAACTGTACTTACTTATGTCGTTATTGCCAATGATAATGTTTTCGGTAGTAACGTGTGCGTTTCCAACGTCATAGCTATATTTAAGATCCTTATTTGAAATATATAAATAAATTTCATCATTTATCTTATGCGGGTACATTTGATATTCGATTATCAAATTCACTTTTTCTGTAAATATTAATTTGTTTCATTACTCTTTGTATTACGCAAAACGTAAAAATGTAAGAAGTATAATTTATCTATTATTGTAAAAACTTATTTCTTGTATTAGGTTCTCATGGTATATATGAAACTAAAAGTTACACTTAATTTGAACAGACTATATACTCACCAAGTCTTAATTTAGCTTTTCCTTCACCATTTACATTAATGCCTCCAACAATGGTTTGTAGCAATGGACTTTCGCCCGCAACATTAAAATGTGCTTTTACAGTTAAAACATCACAGGTGGCATCTAGTCTACCCTTATGATTGTCAACATCAAAGCTATAATAAAAGAATAATATTTTACTCGCCAAATGTATTTTATATATAACATGAAATTTACCATTATTTAAAATATTTTGTCAGACTTTATACCTTTAAAGAATATAGATAGGGTAATAAGGATTTTTAAAATTATTATTTTTATTTGTTTTCAGTGATTTTTTTTAGCTTCACGTTTAATCCCGCACACAGTAGGGTAGGCAGAGGGAACCTAGTGTTAAGACACTCCGTTTCTCACTTTCCGCCGAATTTTGGAGGCATTAAGTGTTGAGTGGCAGAACTCAACGCCGGCCTTTGGTTCTACACCAGAGCGTGAGCGAAGAAATGGAAATATAAACGTAAATAAATATTTCACTTCCTCTAGTGGGGATCGAACCCACAACCGTCGCGTTACAGTCACAGCCTTGTGCCGCTGCGCCACGATGGCCTCAGTTTTCAGTGATAATTATTAAATAATGGCAAATGTGCAAAACAATACAAATAACTTAATCCTTGCAGTAAAAATAGAGCACTGTTGCATTATACTAGACATTAGACTAGTTACTATTTACAGTAATGTTATATCCGAAGTACATTTTAGAAATATTTTAATCGTAAACGAGATCCAAATATCCGCCAAACATGCTAAGCCTAGCCAAAATTTAAATATTTTTTTCACGTTGCCATCAAATTTTGCCAATATGGATTTATTAATATGAAGACAGAACAGTTTAAACGTAATATTATTAAATCATAAAATATTTGATACACTTAGCAATATATTTTAAATAATTATATTAGATAATTATAAAAAATAATTATATTAAAAATCAATAAACAACGTTATGTCATTAATCTATACTCCGAACAAGGTAATCGACCAGCACATTAAAATGCAATTTACTATGTATACTTATTGTATAATGAACAGAATAAGTGTTCTTGGAACTACATACATAATGCAACAAACAACGATCTTAACCACTTAATGGTATATGAGAAGGGAAAAATACTAGTACTTGATTAATATAGTCTAAAAATATTCCAATAAACACATATCAAAATAGTAGGTATTAACTATAATATCTTTTTTATACATGTACACTACATCTCAAGAAAAACTAAATATATAACACTTTTTAATAATTTTCGCAATGTATTTTATATTGTTGGGTGGCAAGTATCACATATAAACATTCATTCCAAAATACGTACAAAAAATATAAAAAGAGAAAAATACTTACGAGAATTTGTTAAAAACGCATTTTGACATGCCCTTAGCCACACCGTCAGTGATGGTTAAGACTAAGGCGTCTAGAATATTTACCCCTACATCTTGTAAATGCAAAGGATCGAGAGGGAGTATGTCCAATTCTGGTATTCCATTTTGAGCATCTTGCAGTACTTTTTGATACAGTCCCTTCAAACATTCATTGTCTTTTATGCTGCATTTTGTTAGAGTATCAACTGGGAATATTAAATATTTGAAAATAACTTTATATAAGCAAAACAAAATATAAAATGTTAAATATGCCAGAGAAAAAATAATTAAATCAGCTTCACGCTATATCCCACACACAGCAGGGTAGGCAGAGAGATCCTAGTGCTGAGACACTCCGGTCCCCATTGGTTGATTTTTTTTTTATAAATAACTAAATGCTCTAATAACTACAAATTATTTTTTTTGCAATATATTTATATATTTTTTCTTACCGTATGCAGATTCACAAACACAGAATAAAGAGAACGTAACCACAACCGCGTTGATTAAGAACATTGTTTATTCTAGCATCTATCTAATCAAAGTAATCGTTAATAACACTCGACGCATTTATATATACTACGAAATAACAGAATGACATTTACAGAGAGGTTAGTCATTAAGCATAATAAAAATTAAAAAACAAATGAGATTTTTTAACGACACCCACTCTTGAAGCTTGAAAACTTTATTTATATAGATATTTTTTTAGTTTGTGGGGGGTAGAAAGACATAAGTGAGTATTATGTAGGTAGTTGTGAGAAATGAGTATCTTAAGGCTCGCTCAAAACGTCATAAATTAAACTAAACTAAGATATTTTAGTTGGGCTTGTTTCATAAACAGCTCTCAACTCTAAGATCGATCTTGACATGTTGTTTTCATTCATAGATTATAATGAATTTTCAAACAATAGATATATTTTATTACATATGTTTACAATCTTTGTCTTGTACTTAGATATTTTGATGGATTTAATAATAATAGTTTTATATATTTGCATTTCATTATTTAAAAATGAGGCATGAAAAAAAATCATGAAATACAGGCAATATAAATATTTATTTATAATAGACACCACAGATTAATTTTAAAGATACAGAGTAAGATCCTCAGTTATGAATTTGTTCGCTGGCACACTATCACAAGCTTTTTGTATAATAGAAACCAAAATCTCTAAAAATTTTTTGATAAAATTAGGTCCAAACAACTTCAAAACCTGTCTGAAGTCGGCGTTAAAGTACGATGATACCACCTCACCTGTAATGTAATAAAAAATATTATTCTTATCCACGAATTTTGAAAGACATATATTATGTAAATATGTACAAAATATATGGTGATGTCAATTTCTTTATATCTTTTTACCTATCTTAAGAACTTTTAAATGTTAAAACAATTTTTTTAGTTATATCAGATTAGACAAAAACTTGTATATTTAACCCAATTAGAATTTTAACCCAAACGTTAACTAATTCTGACACATTTTAACTGGCATAAAATAAACGTATTTTTTTATTAACTTTATAACTGTAAATTATAATTCTATAAAAAATAATTTATCTTAATATTACTTACTTAGGTCGATACCGCCAATCATAATGTTCTCAGCGTCTAAATGTGCATTTCCAACGTCATAACTATATTTAATATTTTTATTTGAAACGTGCAAATAAATTTCACCATTTTTCTTTTGCGGATAAATTTGATAATCGACAATCGCGTTTATTTTTTCTGTAAAGATAAATATGGACAGTGGATTATATATTTATAATTGTTTTTGTTAAACTAAGCACAACGTAAAATGTTGAAAAAAGTAATTATAAAATAAACTTATATTAACAACTTTTTAACCGCCACCAATATACCATATCTTAGACCAAGAATTTTTTGGTATACAGAATTATTCTAATCAACACTTTTGGATTGAGAAGTATTGGATTAGATATTGGAAGCCTAATATAATTTTAAACAACATAGTTAGGTACTATGTATATAATAAAATTACTATTAGATCCAAAAATTTATTCAAAGTTTAAGCTCGGAGAATGTACCAAACTTTCCTTGTAAGATATCTCACAAACAAGACAACCACAAAATAGATTAAAACAAATAATACCTTGCTATACAAAAAATGCGTAGTATTTCTAACGAGTTTTACTCACCTACTTTTAATACAGCTTTTCCATTGCCATTTACATCATTGCTTCCAATAATGCTCTGTATTACTGGACTGTCTCCCGCAACATTGAAATGTGCTTTTGCAGTTAAAACATCACAGGTAGCACCAAGACTTCCTCTATGTTTATCGATGTCAATGCTATATGTAACAACAGTAATTGAGTATTCTAAAGTATTAATTATAAACTAAAACGCAACATAATTTAAACTCACATTTGTCTCACATCCAAATACGTTTACCATTTAGAATATACGGTTACAATTTATTATGACAATTTTTTAAATATATTTAGGAAAGACATAAAAGTTATTAAATAAAATTGATTTTCTTATTTTTAATTTCACGAGGTATCCCACAAGGAAGGCAGAGGGAAATTATTGTTAAGACACTCCGTTCTCCTTAAAATATTTCCGTTCTCTACTATTGCTTTCTTAAATAAATTTATCCATGCCATAACATGATACTCAAAAATGTAAAAGATTTTTTTTGAGTTTTTTAAATAATCTACCCAGATTACCATTACACTCTTAATACCCTTCTCTCATATATGGAAATAAACTGGGATAGTACGGACCCTAAATTTATATTTAAAAAAAACTATACAGAGACATTTGTTCACGACCAACACGTACACAGTAGGGTAAATTACGATAAAAATTTTATTTAAACTTATAAATATTAAAAAGAGACAGCATACTTACGAGTATTTCTTAAACACACATTTTGATATGCCTTTAGCTACACCATCAGTAATGGTTAAATTAACAGCGTCTAGAATATTTAATGATATATCTTTGAAATGCAAAGGATCGAAAGAGGGTATGTTAAATTCTGGTATTCCTTTTTCACCATCTTTCAGTATCTTTTGAAACAGTCCCTTCATACAACCATTATCTGTTATGCTGCATTTTGTAAGAGAATCCACTAGAAATAAATGATTATCTTGTATCAGAGAAATAAGTATGAAATGAAAGCCAAGTTTAATAGGAAGTTTTAAGTTTCACTTGGCAATTGTTAACGTACAGGTTTTATAAAATGCCATATTTTAAACGTTAATATATTAATAACCATTTGAGTTAAATTTTGTTGAAATTTTCTACACATGCAATAAATTTCAATTGGTTTACCGGTTATTAAAATTTAAGGGCTTAAAATTTACTTAAAATGATTCTGTAACATACACATTGCACGTTTCCAGTTTTTTAACTTGGCTCGACACGCTCCCGTGATACGGAAAGAAACAATAATATTATGATATCGCTTATCTCATCCCATTAAAAAATAAATATATTATACCAAAATAAATATATTATACCAAAATAAATATATTATACCTATATATTATTTAAAATTTTAAATAAGTTTTATCATCTTCCTTACCGTATCCAGATTCACAAATATATAATAAAGAAAAAGTTACAACTAATAAATTAGTAAAGAACATTATATATTCTTGGATTTAACCAAAGTAATCTTCCATACACTCGACTCATTTATATATACTACGAAATGGCATAAAAACCTTCATAAAAAGGTCAGTCTTCAGGTGCTTTATTAATTGAAAAAAACATAAAGGACTACTTTGGCCATTTTTTATGAACTATACTAGGTCTGTGTAATCTTTGTGAAATTTTATAAAAATAATGATGTGAATCTTATCACAGGTTCTTTTCCTTCGACGACGTTCTTTGTATCCCGCATAACACCATGGGTTCGACTGTCGGGCACAAAAGTCGAAAGTCGAAGTTTTCCGGGTTTTCCAATATGTATGTTTATTATAAATATTCTTATAATGAGGCCGAACTCACTTGAAAAACCGCCACAATGTTTCGATTTTGGTCGGACAATTCAGCACTGAATTCAGCACGGAAAGTGCTTATTTCAGTATACCTTAGGAATTTTATTTATTTTTTGGCCCACCGCTCAACTTTTCTAAATAAGGAGAATCGTTATAACCTAAATAAAAAATAATAATATAAAAATCAAAAACATATGCAGATTAAAAATAAATTTAAATTAACATTCATAATATTCTTTAATTTATTTAAAAAAAACCATAAGTTATCTTTATCTCAAGGCAATGACCACAATCTATTCGCATGTTATAGCAGTTAATTTTTTTGCTAAGTATCTCTCTTTTTAATTTTTTTATGCATAACATATAGTATAAAAAAATAAAAATAAATAAATCAGTATCTTGCGCACAGCGGGGCAGGCAGAGGGCAGGAAATTTCCTTCCACGCGCCACCGAACTGTGGAATGGCCTACCCGCGGCAGTGTTTCCAGGTCGGTACGATATGGGTACCTTCAAGAAGCGCGTCTATCTCCACCTCAAAGGCCGGCAACGCACCTGTAGCTCCTCCGGTGCTGCACGGGGTCGTGGGCGGCGGTGATCATCATCAGGTGACCCGAACGCTCGTTTGCCTTGTCCTTTTCCCATAAAAAAAAAAAAAAAAAAAGGGAACCCAGCGTTAAGACACCCCGTTACCCATTTTCCACCGAATCTGGAGATCGATTCTTAACAAACAAGAGGAGGTCGTCATCGACTTATGTATTTGTTAGCTTCCTCACCATCAACTTTTGTATCCGTCATATAAAAAATTCAAAATTTTTGTCTATTAAAAGAGATCTATAAGACTGCGAAAGCTGCCTCCAGTTGGCGGAAGTACAAAGATACTAAGTTGCAATAATAACAATGAATTGGTTATAATAATTGTACTAATTTATTTAATAAAAGTAATTTTCGCCGTCCCTTTAGGCTAATTTCATACAATAGATTCGATGGATCTAATGCCGTATTTTATCAAACAAAATCAGGGAAATATGTGTGATTATAAATATAGTCTTTTAAATTAATAACTGTTTTGTTTAATGTAATAAGCCAATCATGAATAAAAAAAATCCACCTCAAATATGGTGGGATGAAACCCCCATGAACGTTCAGTATTTTATACAATCTTTTGAGACCGTCGTGGTGCAGTGGCACAAACGTTTACAGTGGGTAAACGCGACGCCTGTGGATTCCACTGGGGGGAATAAAAAATTTAATATTTTAATTTTGTCGCTCTGGTAACGACGCAAAGTATCCGCCAAATATGTTAAGCCTAGCCAATACTTAAATATTTTTATCACATTTGCATCTAACTTTGACAAGATCGATTTATTAATACGACAGACCAATTTAGAACTAATGTTACAAAACCGCCAAGTCGTCAAGATGATTCTTACTAAATATATCGTTGGAGTATTTTATTTGAAACGGCTGCAATTTCTGTTCTGTTCTGTTCTTTCTATTATGGCGTTCCGAGCGTGCCAGTTGAGCACAAAATCACTTCGCCAGTGTCACGTTGAATGGAGAAAGCAATTTCTTTATGCCTTTCTTTTACTTGTATATTTTGAAGGATATAATAATAATATAATAGTGTAATATTTTTGCATTTCATTAAACAAAAATTAATACTATAGTACAATAAATAAAAAAATGGATGGAGTTTGAACAAAATAAAACGCATGGAATGCAGGCAATATATAATGCATATTTATTTATCATAAAGGCTATAGATCATTTATAAAGATACGGAGTAAGGTCCTCAGTTATGAATTTGTCGGCTGGCACGCTATCACAAGCCTTTTGTATAATAGAAACAAAAATTTCAAAGAATTTATTGATAAAATTAGATCCAAACATCTTCAAAACTTGTATAGAGTCAGCGTTGAAGTACGCTGATATCACTTCACCTGTAATATATTAAAAAATATTTATCTTAAATCTATCTCTAAAAATTATTTATCTTAAATCTATCTATCTATCTAAATTATTATCCACGTATTGCTAAAATTTTGAAGGGTTATATATCATGTACACAAAGTATATGGTGATAACCTTTTCTTCATGCCTTTCTGTCTATCCTAAAAATTTCTACTTATTAAAACTCATTATTTAGTCATACTAGACTAGACAAAAACTTATACATATATATACCCCAATTAGAATTTTAATCCAAACGTTAAATAATTTAGACATATTTTAACTGCTTTACAATAAACGCAATTTTTCGTTAATTTTGTTATTTATACTTAAAACTGGGAAGTTCTAGTTCAAGCACTCTGTATTGTCTGTCAAATAATATGATTGAACAAATTCCGTATTAATGATAGCCGCGTAAGGAAATCATATCATTTTCTGAAACCACATTTTTTCGATTGATTGTTTTTAAGTTCAAAATTATAACTTACAATGCTATAAAAATAAACTTATCTTAATATTACTTACTCATGTCGGTACCACCAATCATTATATTTTTAGCCTTTAAATGTGCATTTCCAACGTCATAATTATATTTAATATCTTTATCAGAAACTTTCAGATAAATTTCACCATTCTTCTTTTGCGGATAAATGTGATAATCGACAAAAGCGTGTATTTTTTCTGTAAATATGCACAACGTAAAATATTTAACAAGATACTTGTAAACTAAAATTATTTGAACAACTTTTTAACGGCCATCGCCATGCTATGGACCGAGACCCTAAGGTCCCTAGAACCTAAGGTCTCGGTCCATAGCATGGCGATGGCTCTTCTAAAAGAGACCAAGGATACTTTCGGTATGTAGAATTTTGAGCTCGGAGAATAGGACAAATGTTAATTGTAAGTTTTCTTTACAGACAAGCGAACCCCAACAAAGATGAATACCAAAAATACCTTGCGACAAATTTTACTCACCTATTTTTACAGCAAATTGTCCATTGCCATTTGCCTCATTGCTTCCAATAATACTCTGTATTATAGGACTATCTCCCGCAACAATGAAATGTGCTTTTGCAGTTACAACATCACAGATAGCCTCAACATTTCCTCTATGTTTCTCGATGTCAATACTATAACAATAATTGTGTATTTATTCTAAAGTATTAATTATACACCATAATTTAAACCCACATTTATCTCACATCCAAATACGTTTACCATTTAGACTATATGAATACAATTTATTCTGACTATATTTTAAATACATTTAGGGAAGTCATTAAAGTTACTAAATAAAACTGATATTTTTATTTTTAGCATCAAGTAAACAGCACATAGCAGTGTAGGCAGAGGGAAACTATTGTTAAGATCCTCTTCCGTTCCTCACTTTCGGTCGAAATTTGGAGGCATTGTTACCAGAGCGAGGATATTAAGTATCAACTGTTTCGAGTGGGAATTGAACCCACAGTGCTGCGCTTAAGTCACAAGCCTGTGCCCCTTCGCCAAGACTGACTCAATAAAATTAAAACATGCTTATCTAGCAAGATCTCTTAATGAACTTCTCAACTTATAGACAAGAAATAATTAATTTAGAAACCGTATTGAGACAGTACGGGACTTAAATAATTATTTTTCAGAAAAAAAAACTATACAGAGACATTTCACGACCAACACGTATACAGTAGGGTAAATTACGATGAAAATTTTATTTAAACTTATAAATATTAAAAAGAGACAGCATACTTACGAGTATTTCTTAAACACACATTTTGATATTCCCTTAGCTTCACCGTCAGTAATGGTTAAATTAACAGCGTCTACAATATTTATTGATACATCTTTGAAGCTCACAGTATCGAAAGAGGGTATGTTTAATTCAGGTATTCCTTTTTCACCATCTTTTAGCATCTTTTGAAACAGTCCCTTCATACAATCATTGTCTTTTATGCTGCATTTTGGAAGTGAATCCACTGGAAATTATTCATTATTTTAATTATTACACACATAAGCACACAACATCCGTATTTTGATCTTTATCGAAATATATTTATCCCATCAATGACATAAATATTTGAAATGATCGCCAAGCTAAATGTTAAGCTGAAGGCTGTCACAGGTGAAGCAAAGCAAGACGCATTACTACAAAAGAATAGGAGATTAAAATTTAAGGTTAAAAATTGCTTTCGAAAATTATCTCAATAATTGCTTTCGAAAATATTGCTTTTCGTAAAGACTTTAGTATATTTAGTCAGTGTGCTATCTCCACCTGTAATGGATTATTAGGTTGATATGTTTCGTGCCTGGTGGTAAATATAGCCAAGTCCAATTTATAGCTTGAATTTTCTACCGAGTGTACACAAAATTCGGCACCTCCCTCCTCCCATATAATATATATACGGTTTAAAAATAAATATATTATACCAAAATATAAAATTTTGGTATATCTTTTTTAAAAAAAAAAACTAAAAATATTATTTATTATTTTCCTTACCAAATCCAGCTTCACAAATATATAATAAAGAAGTAACAACTAATAAATTAGCAAAGAACATTGTGTATTCTTGGATCTAACCAAAGTAATCTTACATACATTCGACTCATCTATATATACTACAAAATGGCACAAAAACTTTATAAAAAGGTCTGTCTTTAGGTACATTATTATTTGAAAAAACATAAAGGACTACTTAGGGCATTTTTTATGAATTGTAGTAGGTTTGTGCGATCTTTATAAAATTTTATAAATATAATGACATCAATCTCATCACAGTTTTATTTCCTCTGAGTGACTGTATGGTCACTCGTTTTGCTTTTTTCAGACAAGTATATTATAAATAATCTTCTAATGAAGCGCAACTTAACGCTGTACTTGAAAAATTGCCACATTGTCTCAATTTTGAACGGACAAATAAGCACAGAATATATATGCGGGAGAAAACGTTAAGCTTCACTCCAATACGCAACCTCAAAAATGCAACGGAGAGACCCCTCTTTACGTCGAGTGTTTTTAGGAAATTAAACATAATATACTGATGTTGGGCCCTATTTTATTCACAGGAACATTTCAATATCCTTGCAGGTAAAATGCAGGTTCTTCGTGTATTGAAGGACTAGGACTTTTATTTTTTGGTCCACCGCTCAATTTTCCTAAATAGGCAGAATTATTATCACCAATATGAAAAATAATAATATTTAAATTAAAACCACATGCATTCTGTAATTTGTTAAAAAAACTATGAGTTATCTTTATCGCAAGGCAATAACCACAATGTAATCGCATCTTATAGCAGTTTATTTCTTTTTTAAATTTATACCTGTACCTAAGCCAGTGATAAATGTTTTGTGGAAAATATTACATCCTAGTATGTATTACATTTATCATTTTTAAATACAAGTATAACTTTATTAATTATGCTTGTATAACATCTAAATATAAAAATTTTTTTGTAATTAACTGTGACATTTTTATTCTAAATTATATTTTTAAATTTAAAACATTATAAAAGATTATGACTGGGAACTTAGTAATAACGTAGTTCTCGATATATGAGGAAAACCTGGACAGTTGCCGCACTTTTCGTAAAAGTAGTATAAGAAATATGTATTTATTAAAAAGAAGAAGAAAAGAACGAAACCGATAGATGCCGATAGTGCAGTTTATCATATATCACAAATTAAATATGATTTAAAAATTAATTAAATATCTACCTAAAACTATACATGAGTGTTTATGTTTATATTGTATCTAATAATAAAAAGTTTTTATACGACTTACTACAAAAAACTTATATAACCTACCGACGATCTTATATATTCAATTCAAATTTGATTAGGTACAGAGAGGAGATTCGACAATGGAGGCAAATGTATCTTAAAGTACAGAGTGCCTGTCCGTGACTGCGTGTCCACCGAATTTCAGGGTGAAGAGTTAAAATACTTCACAAATGTTGGGGCAACTCGATAGTTGCAGAGAGAAAAGCCCCAACATTGGCATATTAGTCATAAAAAAATAACAAGGGTAAAACTTATAATCTAAGCCAAGAGCATTTACTATGAGATACTAAGCCATAATGACGTCACAGTTCATTTCATTTTTATTTAATTTTTTTGAGCTGTTCGCTAATGTTTCAACGTTTTATTTTATTTACTCGTATATGTTTGTAAACTGTGTCATCTCCACGCGACAAAATCTACAGGCTTTGAGGCTATAGGTACTTATGTATGTGGAATTTTCATTCTATTTTAACACTTTTTTATAGTACATTACCAATATATATAAAGTTAGATTCCTCGCTGGCAGCCACATAGTGCTTGCTTGCTTATTTCTTCAGGGACAGAGTACCCCCTCTTCCCAGCCCTTCCCCCCACCTGGTGTCGGTTCGAAAAAAAAATAAAGTTATTTATCGTGTATTGCGTATTTATGTGTCAATTTATATAAATGAGATTCGTTTATTCACTGTGTGATTGACAGACTACGCACACCTAAGGCTCTTGCGCGTATCTGAAATTGGGGATGAGGGTTCCTTAGGGTGTACGCGGGATACTAGCAGAGCATTTCCACAATTCCTGTTAATAAACCCAATAAAGGGATACTAGCAGAGCATTTTTTAATAACATACATTATCTTGCATATATATTCGTATGAGAATGTAATATGTATTTGAGACGTTTCGGAACTCATCGTTCACAGCGGTGCATGCCAAAAAATATTTAAAAGTATATTTTTTTCTTAAAAAAATTTCAAAGTAAATACTAATAAGAAGCACAAAATTTATGCACTGTTTTTCCTTGTGTTATTTAATAACTGCATATATAATAATTAATAATTGCTAATTAGGAGACAAGGTTATTTAGGTTGTAATAGTGCCTAAATATTTTAATGAGCAATTTTTCATTTATTTTAAATTTTCACAAATTTATAAATATAAGTTATGCACTTATATATATTTTTTTCAATACTGAAATTTTCAACCCCATAATTTAAAATATAAAAATAAAAAGCTACTAGTAATTTACCTGTTATTGAAACAATATGCTATTGTTATGCGCACAAATATTTATTGTTGTGCGTACAAACTGTTGATAGCTAATTGTGTTTTTGCCTTGACATAATTTTCAGGCACTTTATATTTTAGTTATCATAATATAATATTATATATTTAATTTAAAAAAAAACAACTTTCAGTTATTTCTAAAAGCTAGTATTGTATAAAACTCGTCGGTTACTGACTGCCTATCTAAAATTCCTGTAAGTCCCTTGGGGATTGAAGTCTCTTCAAAAAGGACCCTGGCTTCATAAAGACCACGCGAACGAAGTTTCAATTACCTTTTGATTTTTCTATAAATTAATGGATATTACTTTAAATCGAGTAAAACATACGTTTCTACATACATTCATAATTTTTTAAATAAAAAAATATAATCTTGTTTACGTAAGAAAATAAATTTTACATTACTAGTATGAATACTCAACAAACACGTATAATATATGTTATTTTAAAATTTTATTATACTTGTAGGTAGCTTAAAATAACTGACTATAAATTTCAAGTTCAAAATAATTAAATATTTCAAGTTCAAAATTGTTTGACTTTAATTTTCTGAGGTCGAGCCAATATAACAGTCATTAACATTTATTCAGTATAGTCAGAAAAACAGTTTAGCTTATAAAATAATTGGGATTACTCAAAAAATTACTACAGTCTACAGTATAAATGTAATATAAAAAAAAATAAAAACAGCACCATTTATTTTTAGACTTAAAAAGAATACTTATAATAATTTGTGTATAATATAACTTACAAAATAAGGAAAAAGAAAACTGTTCGTTAATTTTTTTACCTCAAAATTAGGTAAAGACGTAAAGCGCGTCGTTCAGTTCCGCCACTCAACACGCAATGCCTCCAGAATTTGGCAGAAANGGTTGAAAGTTTGTATGGAAAAATCTTTAAATCGCCACCGATTTTTATAAAATTTGAAATTTAGACTCTTAAACATATATCATTGAACACATGTTTCATGTGTTATTAGAATTCACCCTTAAATACGCAAGCGAAGCTGCGCGCGTCCGCTAGTCATAATATAATATTATATATTTAATTTAAAAAACAACTTTCGGTCATTTCTGAGTATTGCTAGTATTGTATAAAGCTAGTATTGTATAAAACTGGTCGGTTACTGACTGCCTACCTAAAATTCATGTAGGTCCCTTGGGGATTGAAGTCTTTCTTCAAATCCCACGGGAACGGGAAAAAGGACTCTGGCTTCACAAAGACCACGCGAACGATTGCAATTACCTTTTGATTTTTCTATAAATTAATGGATATTACTTTAAATCGTGTAAAACATACGTTTCTACATACATTCATAATTTTTTAAATAAAAAAATATAATCTTGCTTACGTAAGAAAATAAATTTTACATTACTAGTATGAATACTCAACAAACACGTATGATATATGTTATTTTAAAATTTTATTATACTTGTAGGTAGCTTAAAATAACTGACTATAAATTTCAAGTTCAAAATAATTAAATATTTCAAGTTCAAAATTGTTTGACTTTAATTTTCTGAGGTCGAGCCAATATAACAGTCATTAACATTTATTCAGTATAGTCAGAAAAACAGTTTAGCTTATAAAATAATTGGGATTACTCAAAAAATTACTACAGTCTACAGTATAAATGTAATATAAAAAAAAATAAAAACAGCACCATTTATTTTTAGACTTAAAAAGAATACTTATAATAATTTGTGTATAATATAACTTACAAAATAAGGAAAAAGAAAACTGTTCGTTAATTTTTTTACCTCAAAATTAGGTAAAGACGTAAAGCGCGTCGTTCAGTTCCGCCACTCAACACGCAATGCCTCCAGAATTTGGCAGAAAATTGGGAACGGAGAGTCTAGGTTCCCTCTGCCTACCCTGCTGTGTGCAATTTTTTTAACAGGCGTAACGCTGATAAAAAAATCAGTTGTACAATTAGGTCAAAGCTTCGCAATTAGGTCCTAAACCAATCGTACTATATAATGATTTATAACAAATAAAATTCAAATGGTATTTTTTATACTGTATTTCATTTATAGGTACTATGTACCCACGTTAGTATGTCAGTATGGAATTGATAGAAACATTAGTTGTAATTCCTAAGTTTGTTTGCCTATTACTTAACAAACTTGTTCGGATCGTGTTGAAATAGTGAATAGGGGAAAGTGGGGCGATTGCACGCAATTATGGGTAGAGAAAAATCAAGGAAATTGTATAATTACATTCGTATATTTTTGTGTATTAAATGTAAATTATTATTATGTAAAATAATCAATAAAGAAATAATGCTTATTTATATATTTCAATGCAACTTTACCCACTTTAAGTATTACAATATGATAATAAATTATATTCAAATATTTAACCAATTTCCATAGATTAAATTGAATTGATTAAATTGATTAAATTGATTGAATTATGAAACCGATGAACGTAAAAGAGTGGGAAATGATATGTTTTAACTCTAAGATCTCAGGTACCCTCTCCCTACCCCATTATATACAGAATTCAGCGCGAAACTAAAAATAAGTATGCCATCTTTTTGATTATTATTAATCTTCTGCTTATTTTAAATAAATCCACGTTATAACAATACCGTTGCCTTTACTTAACATGATAAGTACATGTTCATATTTACTTTGATAAAAATGTGCGTAAAATAATATAATTATAAAACTGACAATGTAAATTCGTTTATACATGTAACTTGCCGAAATATGGCTTTGGCTTTAACAACACAGAGCACACAAACCCTAAAACCTTAGAATATCCAATATATACCTTAACACTTACTAATATTAATAGGTACTTGTGGTTATTTCAGCCTTTCCAATGCTTGATAATGATTATTGTATATTCAAGCCGTGCTAACCAGAGCGTTAATTTGATTCATGCACAAACCGGATTATAGGGCGCTATAATTACGGCCCTACTTACCAAAGAAGGTGTTAACCCCTTTTCCTTAATTGTTTCTTATTTAAATTGTATTAAATTTATTTTTACTAAACAAGTGACATAAGTAGTACTAAACAAGTACTAAACAAGTGAAATAATTTATGTAAAGCCTGGGTTTACATCAGACTTTTATCAAAATTCATCCAGTAGTTTTAGCGTGAATCGTGAACAACAGACAAAGATTACAAAATAATATATTTTTGGGTTCTGTTATTTAGATATAGAAAAGAAAGAAGAAAAGATTTTTTTCGTCAAGTAGAATTCGCGTCTTCTATCATATTATATGAAAAAATTGACTGCCAGTTGTGATTACTAAAATTATATATTTTTATACAAAATATGACTTAGCTTTGCGCCTTGGTAATTGGAGACACCAATTAGTTGAGCTAAATCAGACCATGACCTAATCTATTCCTAAAAGACTTAAGAGATTATATTACTTTATATATATAACATACCAGTTCTCTTTTCTTAGCTTCATGTTATATATGTACCGTACATAGCAGGATAGGCAAAAGGAACATGGGAATCTAGTGTTAAAACACTTCGTTCCCCTACTTTCCCCACTCAAGGCGTTGCGTATTGAGTGGAGGAATTCAACGACGCGCTTTACCTTCTTATCAGAGCGAAAAAGTGAATAAAATAAATATTTCATTGCCAAAAAAGAAAATCGAACCTACAACCGTCACGCCTACTGTCACTCACTTAAGCCACTGCGCCACGACGGCCTCGTCTAGTGTTTCAAAATTTATAATAATACTAGCGGACGCGCGCAGCTTCGCTTACGTATTTAGGGGTGAATTCTAATAAACTATGAAACATGTGTTCAATGAAATATTTTTAAGAGTCTAAATTTCAAATTTTATAAAAATCGGTGGCGATATAAAGATTTTCCATACTAACTTTCAACCCCTTATTTGCACCCTTAGGAGGTGAATTCTAGAAAACCATGAAACACATGTTCAATTAAATATTTTTAAGAGTCTAAATTTTTAATTTTATAATAATCGGTGAGTATTTAAAAC
>JAKRZM010000352.1:139053-198523 GCA_036379175.1 Heliconius cydno galanthus
CACGTTTCTACGCACAGCGGTTACGGCTGTGCGTGCGTCTTACCTCAGTCAGTGAGGACAAGTCCTTTTATATATATAGATTTTAACCTTGCCTGGAATTATCTACTATAAAAAAACAAAAAAATAAGGTAATGTTAATGGTGCACCATAAACACTTGTTTTCATGAATAAAAATGCTTGAGAATAGCTTAGGGGCTCCATGAAAGAGGATTTTTAAAGCAACACTCGCTAAATCTCGACGTCAGCACGTTCGTCTCGCTCGCCGACAGCTCTTTGCGAATAGCCTTGACCGTGAATCTAGCTAGCCCCTAAGATTTCTAATATATCAACGATTTTACAATCTTTGTTTCGTGCATTTTATTTTGTTTTTTTTTTCATTTAAAGGAGGGGAGGAGGGGTAACTTAGTGTTAAGATTTAACTTATTTTCAAGGCACTAGGTGTTGAGTGGGAGAACTCAGGGCCGCACTTTGCCTTAACAATCAATAATAAAGTTTTAATGGTAATATAAAAAAACAATCCAATCCCATATTTTTAAACCAGGAAATCTTTATTTATATTTATTCGAATAACATTTCGCTGTATCGTTTTAGCAATGACAATTGTAACAATTATTAGTAAGCTGAACCATATCGTAGTGTAAACTAGTTCATCCTGCAACTCGATCTTCGTGAATTACTATCAAATGAAACTGGACCCAATTCACAGAAGACAATGGTTTTAATAAAACTTGGCAACGCGTACTTGAATATTTCCGTTTTCAGATTAGGTTATTCCTATTATTTCACCGATTTTACAATCTGTGCTTCGTGATTACATTTTATTTGGTTTTATGTTTTTTTCCCCTTTTCATGCCGCATTCTGCATATAGCAAAGAAAGGCAGTGGGAACGTAGTGTTAAAACACTCCATTCTCCACTTTCTGCCGAATTTTCGAATTATTGCAGGTTGAGTTACAGAACTCAATGATATTTCGGTTTCCAGACTTTTCAAATTTTGAAACAGTGTGTATATCTATTAAACTTTAAACAAATATTTGTAGCTGCTTTAACATGATTGAATGGAACGTACAAACTTTCACATTTATAACAATAATAACATTATATCATATTGCAAGGATGTACGCACAATCATTAATAACTCAACTGCCAAGAATTTTTTGTTGTTATTAATAAAGTAGTTTTTAGTTTGAAGATAAAATCGAATATTTAATCATGTAATTTTTGCATTATACCTAAAAAATAAAGTACGCTTATAATGATTTTTTACATATTTTATTTGTGTTTCTTAAATATAAAAGATATTTATTTATAAAGTAAATAATTAAAAATCAAATCACCATTGCTATTTTCGTTACATTTACAATGACATTCAGAATTAATTTGAAAATCTTTAAATTGTACCTGATGTTATACAATTGTGATATTATGTTATAGTTTTAATGCATTTCTTTCAATATTTATAATAATTAAACTAACCACAGAATATTCACAATATATCCTTATAAATAATAATAGGAAGTCCTGGTTCTATTATACCAAAATTTATTGTTTATTGCAACTCATTACCGCAAATAATAACCTTACGAATTCCCTTTCCGTACATTATAAGAATGTCGTAGTAAAAGTCATATAAGCGGACGTATGACGCCTAGGCTTGTAACCGCGATCAACTAACTCCTGCGTTCACAAAGTCCCCGATTTTGAATGCAAGCGGTCAACGCATACCGTGCACCAGTAAACGTTGTATATAAAACGTATTAACCATCGTACCGTGAAAAGCAGGCTTCTTAACAAACACTTAGAATTTGTGCAATCTACAATGAGAAAGAACTCGTTTCAATTTACATTTACATAAGGAGTACTTACTTAGAAAGGTCAGTGTGCCTGTAGGTTTCGGAACAACTGACGCATTTTCGTACTTTAATTTTGGATTAGTGTGATCTAACGCGATGTGTGAAAGACATGTTTTAGTTTTTTCCTTGGTGGCAGTGATGCTGGTCTTCGTGAACAGCTCCTCGGCCCGTCTCGCGCGTAAGTTTTACATTTTCTATTGGCGGTATCTTACGAATTCTCAATGAATGATTATCTATTCGGATTTGTTGGACCGCCTGTTTATGATTATTAATATTAGTAGCTACAATTAATTATATTTTTTGCGAACCAAACAAGAATAATTTCAAATAATCCCTAATGGCATTTGCCTTTGGATATTATTGTAATTATATTACTTGTTTCTATTTAATTATAATTATTACAAACTTTTTAATTCTAATGAAATCAGAAAGTTCAAATCCCGCTACGTTCAAATTTATATACGGTCCCTAAAATTTGTCGTCAATATTGAGTTATACGATGAAAAACATACACCGGACAGAGCCATATTTTGGCCTTGGCATATGACCCAGTGTGTTCCAAAATAGTCACAAATACAATGCAAGGTAGCTTAACAACGTACGTACCTACGTGTTATTTACTAACGTTACTAGGCCTCACGCGAATTTTATGGTGTCGTCTATACTTTTACAATATATACAAATAAGTTCATACAATATTATTTTAATTTGTTGTAAGAAATTACATAAAACACCCATGTGTATATATATGAAAGATTTGGATTTGTGTGATACGAATTATTGGAAAAGTATATTAATCCATATACCTACTTATAACTGACAATTCAAGGTGTGAATCTATGTCCATGGTATGGCTTAAGGTAGTAAGGCCACGGATGGGTATGTGAGGCACAGTAGATTCAAAAATAATATTAATGTATTTATACTCAAAACTAATAAATATGAGATCGATTCTGTCTCATAGTTAACTAAATTCTCATATGAAACGCTTATATAAGCAATCCTATACTAGCTCCAAATTTCACTTACTCAGTTTGACGTTTATTGTTTGGATTTCATGGGATATGTACAGAATGTGTGCCGCCAAGTTCGAAACGTAATATTTGCTTGAAAACTTGCCGGGAACTTTTCTAATTAAACTTAATGTATTTAAAATATATCGCCATACGAATGTCCATGCATATATTATACTAATTATCGCATTAAGAGCAGATGTGGCGTTGTTTTTAATCCTATATTATGAAAGGTGTGAAGAGTGATTATAAAAAGAATAACAACTGAGATCTTTCGTGGTGATTCGAAACCATCGTGTCGCAGCATCATAGGATCTGACTGTCAACGTGACAGCTGGAAGGTTTGATTCCAACTCGAGGGAAGAAATTATTTTTATATTCTCACTAGCAACAATCAAGGTGCGGTGTTAAGTTTCGCCAATCATTAAACAATATTTCTAAAATTGAAACGTATGGAACAGAGTATCTTAACAAAAAACAAAAATAATAACCGAAAAACTTAACTGATTTTCGCAATATACAACTTGTATATAAAAAACTGCACATAAATGACACAGGTTATACCTACTCGTACACATGCCCATTCTATTATTATAATAATCGCCTCAACAGATCGCGTGCATCAAACGCGATACTTGAAATTGGCCAACACTGTGGCGCGATGTCGACTTGCTAAACTTATGATATACTCGTAGTTTGCGATTTGTGTCACAAGGCGTATATCCTTATACAAATACAGTATATATTTGTATATATAGGAAGGAATAGATAATAGTGATAAGTCACTTTATGTTCTATTAATGGTGTATTAACACTTATATAAATATAATTAAACGACATTTACGTTTAATTATAAATAACTACTGCTTTAAGAAATATTTGGGCCAGCAACTATTCTCAAACAGACATGTCTCATCCACATTACAATAGCGATATAATATAGAGTGTATTAAGTAATTTAAAATATGAAAACTATAAATAAAATTCTATTCTATTCTTTTCTGTTACCTATTACGGACCACAATGTCAACAATATTTTCTGTTAGTAACAGCCTTAATAATGGTAAAAAAGCGGCCAAGTCCACGAAACGATGCCATAAGTATGCAAAACACATGCACCATATCCATAAATCTGTGTGAAATACCCTTGGTGNTGTATTCATATTTAAAACTATTGAATATGAGATCGATTCTGTCTCATAGTTAACTAAATTCTCATATGTATAAGCAATCCTATATTAGCTCCAAATTTCACTTACTCAGTTTGACGTTTATTGTTTAGATTTCATGGGATATGTACAGAATGTGTGCCGCCAAGTTTGAAATGTAATATTTACTTGAAAACTTGCCGGGAACTTTTCTAATTAAGCTTAATGTATTTAAAATATATGGCCATACGAATGCCTATGCATATATTATACTAATTATCACACCAAAAGGATATCCACATATGTGGCGTTGTTTTTAATCCTATATTGTGAAAGGTGTGAAGAGTGATTATAAAAAGAATAACAACTGAGATCTTTTATGGTGATTCGAAACCGTCGTGTTGCAGCATCATAGGATCTGACTGTCAACGTGACAGCTGGAGGTTTTGATTCCCACTCGAGGAAAGGAATTATTTTTATATTCTCACTAGCAACAAGACAAGGTGCGGTGTTAAGTTTCACCAATCATTACACAATATTTCTAAAATTGAAAAGTAGGGAACAGCGTATCTTAACAAAAGGTTCCTTTTTACTTTACTATATACAACTAAAAAAACAAAAATAGCAACAGAAAAGCTTAACTGATTTTCACAATATACAACTTATATATAAAAAACTGCACATAAATGACACAGGTTATACCTACTCGTACACATGCCCATTCTATTATTATAATAATCGCCTCAACAGATCGCGTGCATCAAACGCGATACTTGAAATTGGCCAACACTGTGGCGCGATGTCGACTTGCTAAACTTATGATATACTCGTAGTTTGCGATTTATGTCACAAGGCGTATATCCTTATACAAATACAGTACATATTTGTATATATAGGAAGGAATAGATAATAGTGATAAGTCACTTTATGTTCTATTAATACACCACACTTACTTATATAAATATAATTAAATGATATTTACGTTTTATTATAAACTAGCGGATGCGCGCAGCTTCGCCTGAGCCAATCAGTGGTGATTTAAAGATTTTTTCATACAAACTTTCAACCCCTTATTTGCACCCTTAGGGGGAGAATTCTAGAAAACGATGAAACACGTGTTCAATTAAATACTTTTAAAAATCTAAATTTAAAATTTTATAAATATCGGTGCCGATTTAATTTTTTTTCCATACAGACTTTGAACCCCTATTTCACCCCTTTAGGGTTAAAATTTTTCAAAATCCCTTCTTACTGGATGTCCAGATAACGAAAGTAAACATCTGTACAAATTTCACGTTTCTACGCACAGCGGTTATGGCTGTGCGTGCGTCTTACCTCAGTCAGTGAGGACAAGTCCTTTTATATATATAGATAACTACTGCTTTGAGAAATATTTGTGCCAGCAACTATTCTCAAACAGAAATGTTTCACCCACATTACAATAGCGATATAATATGGAGTGTATTAAGTAATTTAAAATATGAAAACTATAAATAAAATTCTATTCTATTCTTTTCTGTTACCTATTACGGACCACAATGTCAACAATATTTTCTGTTAGTAACAGCCTTAATAATGGTAAAAAAGCGGCCAAGTCCACGAAACGATGCCATAAGTATGCAAAACACATGCACCATATCCATAAATCTGTGTGAAATACCCTTGGTGCTGGTAAAAAACAAAATATAAAAGGCCATTCGATTTTTTTCCTGTTCAAAATGAATTTGAAAACATTTTTTTATATATTTCATAATTTTGTAGTTAGGAAAGACAAGTTACATCATATTGTGTACAGTACTTGAAAAAGATTTTAAAATGAGATGATGGAATCACCTGTCACCTTGCTCATAAATTTGCAATATTTACTTAGCGACGTTTATTTTTATTTTATAATATTGAAAATACCTAACATTTTACAATCATTCTGTTCTATCTCAACAATGAGTCGCAAGAAACGACAACATACATGAGACCAATTATTTTTGAAATAATGTATCTACGTTGTAATATGACAAAAGACCGCCATTACGGTTGTTTAATGTTAAGATTCTGTAACGGCTGCTTCGCAATGCACATGTTTATCTTTTTAAACAATTTTAAGTAGCTTTTATGAAGATAAATGGTTAGCAATTTAATATATTATCATGAATGTTGTCAACATTTTGATATTCATAAAGTATAAAATATCAACTTCACGCTGTATCCTGCACACAGCGGGGTAGGCAGAGGAAACCTAGTGTTAAGATACTCCGTTCTATACTTTCTCAATTCTGGAGGTCTTGCGTGTTGAGTGGCGGATCTCTTCGTTTTTCATTCGACTCCAGAGCGAAGAAATGAATAGGTATATAAATTTAAATAAATATTTCATTTCCTAGAGTGGGAATTGAACCCACAAGCAGTCGCGTTTATAGTCACACAGTTGTGCCTCTCCGCCACGACTGGCCTCAATAAAATATAAATAGTGTATAATAAAATATAAATAATATAATAAAAAATCTCACCTTTAAAAATGCCCGACCGAAAGGAGTGCCTTGACACTACGTTCTCAAATATAATGTAGTTATTAAAAAAAGTAACATGTGTTTCCAGCTGATTTCATCCACCCGTGCAACAACACAGAATCAGCCTGTCTAATACAATCCACACAAGATGCTATCCCAGATTTCTCTAAAGGCTTACCACTCCTCGGAGTGCCACCACTAGATCCATTTGTTATTGATGAACTTCCGATCCAGTTGCCAGGAGTCAAGGTGACCTTCTTGGATGGAAAAGTAACAGGCCTTCGCAAGTGTCAAGTGCTAAATGTCGAGTGAGTTGATTTTTTTGTACTATGTGTAGTAAGAATAGTTTGTAGATTTGTAGAAAAACTGCAATTTGGTATTGCAACGGGCTGGGATTCGGTATATTCTGGTGTCTATATATAAAAAAGCAGACGTCCTTACGTATGTCTAGCGTCCTCCAGTAAGAACCGTAGTAGATTCTTATTTTCACTCCGTTTCCCATTTTATTTCCATTTAAATTATATAGCACGTTGGGTGAAGGAACCTAAAACACACGTTGTACAAGCAGACCGGAGTAACGAATATATTTTGAATATAATAATCTATAATTAATATTCTACTTTTAGATATTAGAATAAAAATTTAATGACGTGATAGATAAAATTACGTACTTTTGTTATTTGATAAAATTCTTCAATATTTATAACATACTACATATTTTAAATACTAGTTCACACGTCCGAGAGACGTGCCATCCCAGAAATGCGAGATATGTATAAGATAATATTTCTAAAATTTACCTTGTCCTATTTACAGAGCATACCTGGAAAGAAATATATTTATTTTAGAAATAAGATGCAACATAACTATAAAGGGAAAGTACACGGCTGTTGGGAGGTTACTTTTATTCCCGATAAATGGTGAAGGCGATTCAAAGATTAAAATAGGTAAGTCATATATTTATAGGTAATCTTTAATTGTTGTTAGCTTTAGCTACGTAAAATTATATATCTACCCTAAAATTCATTGATAAGTCACCATGATTTCTATTGAAAACTTAACATAAAAAACGTCTAAAAATTATAAATAATTATATTTTCATGTTTAAAATTAGATAGAATAATATTATAAATTTTGTTGTATAAGACCTAGTAAACAATTAAAATCTATATATTTTTACAAAGGCAAACTAATTCGCTTCTTATATTACAAAGCCAAATTAATTAGCTTGCCAAGCCAAATTATTGTAACATTTGATAAATATACATTTTACTATTATATTCGCATTGCTATAGCTTGTAGCTGCGTAGTACGTACTGCTAAAGTTAGAGGAGAAATTTTGCTTAATTTGTAAATTAATATCTAGTTGTTTTATTTCCATTTTTCTTAAGTAGGCAGAGAGAACCTAGTGTTAAAAACACACTATAAAACACTCCGCCCCAAACTTTCCGCCGATTTCTAGAGGCTCTTTTATTTCCATGCGCTATGACTGGCCATAATATTCCTGTATTCCATTTATTATCACGTATTAATATTATTAAAAAAAACACGCTAGGGTTTTACGTCCTACTTAATCATACATTTGCGTTCTTATTATTTACACTATCAAATCGAAAGTCGCAAATTTATAAGCACACAGTAAACTTTTTACGATTTTTTCCTTCAAATTACAGTGAACTCTGTCATAAAACTGAACATAAAAACCAAGTATTTTAAAGATACGGAAGGACGAGACCACTTCGGTATAAGAAATTATAGATATACGTTCGACTATGGCGACAGAGTCCATTATACCATCAACAACCTATTCAAAGGGAACCCGGAATTGAGTGAGTATCAATATAATTTTATAGCATTTGATGTCATTATATGGCCTCTTGTAATAAGAAAAGCTTCTAATCACACCAGTGGGAGAAAAAAGTCAATCAATAAAAATATTCGAACTAAGGAAAATTCGTTATTTTCATTTTTCTTGAAAATTTTTGTGTAGGGTTTTTATATATTGAAATACATTCAATAAAAAAAAATTATCAAGCAATTACAAATTATTGAAAATTAAATATATATTTGAAAACAGCTGTTTGTAAAACCATATTGTTCTAACATTGTTAGAACCTACTACTTACTATTAGAAATTATTTGAATATATTAGAACATTTTTATTATTTCTGCTTACTATTATTCCATTGCATTCCTATAATATAAAATGCTCATATTTAATAATACATGAAGGTATTTATTACGGACATGACGTGAGGGAATAATAATTTATCAATATAATATCATTTTTGATAATAATGAAGCTGAAAATGTAGGCTCATTAAATTTTATGTGTTCGCGAATTGCCTTTTGTGAATTGAGAGCAACGAATGACAAACTTATGCATCATATAGTTCCCGCAAGCGAATTAATTTGAAAGCGCCTACGAAACTTTCCGCCTGGCTACTAATTAATCCATGAGATTCGAGATGAAAATATACGGTGAACAACTTTATAATTAAAGTCGGTGTAAACCGTTTACTTATATTTTTTTATAACATAAAGCTGAAATGTTTTTACGAATACAATTATAATAAAAATAGATTTTACAAGTATCATAAATATAATTATAGATTGAAATCTCTATCAAAAGTTTTTTTATGTAGGTAATTTTCCAGTGCCAGATAAACAACATAGGATCCGCCTCTCAACACGCAATACTATTTGTAGATGGAAAATGAAGGCCCTAGTTATACCTACATATTTTATCAACATTTTAATCGCCCCGTTTCTTTTAATTTTACCCGTTTATAGCAGAGCAGGCAGAGAGAACATAGTGTTCAGGTTCATCTACTTTTATTGAGGGGAACACCATATCTTAACAGATAGGGAAAACAAAATTAATTGTAAATACATTTTGGTTCCACTGCCCGAAGATCAAAGTTGTTTATGGCCATATTTATAAACTGCTTCTTAGTCTAAGATCGATCTTGAGATGCCGTTTTCATTCATAGACCTATAATTTATACCTATATAAACGGCATCTCAAGATCGATCTCAAACTTGAGAGAGGTATATAAATACGGGCATTACATACCTATGTTTAACAACTTATTTACTTTAATTTCAGGTAACACAGTCTTACAATTCTTAAATGAAAATTGGCGAGTGGTAACAGAAGAGTTTGGCCAACCAGTAGTAGACTACGCTATGAATGTCACCATTGAAACTGCCAAGAAATTCTTTACAGCAGTCCCATACGACGAGTTGCTGAACGTACCCATACCAAAATATTAATTATATTGTCTCATTGCATGTACTGTACATAATTATGTTATTTAGAGAATAAGCTTTATTTTTTAACTACATCTATTTTTTGAGAAAAATTCGAGAGAACTAGAGCTTATTTTAGTAAATATCTAAAAATACTATAATATCCTGGACATAGAAGTTGACCAAAGATGCGTAACTAAGTTTGGATAATTATTTTGGAAATTTATTTTGAACGGAGTAAGATATTACATTCATATGACAAAGCCTACGGTACCTTAATCTTTATTTTTAATTACTTTAATTAACCAAACAGTTTTATTTCTTTCTAATTATGAATTTTATGTTTATACCTAGTGTTTAAATATACGTATGATAAAATTATAATATATAAGAATGTGGCAAAAAACCATTCAGTTTAATTTGGGTGACGATTAAAATTGGACTGAGTTGTTTTCCTTACTTATATTTAAAAAATAGTAATAAAATACGTTGTATATTAGCGGCAGGTACCGTTTTTTATGTACCATATTCTTTGTAACTGAAAACAATTATTAGATTTAAAACAAACAATAGCATATATATATGTTCAGTTAGTTATCTATATCTCCAGTTTATAACTTTTCCAATCCTTTCCGGCCGGTGCCCCCTAATTAAATTTTCAAATTTTATTAAAGAAATGCTTCAACAATTTCTGTATTAATGTAAAAAATACATCATGTCAAGTGTTTTAATATGAATTTTGAAAATTACAATATATGAGTTATCTCACTTCAAATACTACTCATCCGCTAATGCTATTCTGGCTTACTTTGTAAATTTTATTTTTCTTATTTAACATTGTAAATTATCTTTTAATAATGATGGTGACAATTAAATGTATGTTATTTGACTTTTAAAATAAAATTTATGTTAAGTTTTGATATCTGTATAGTAAGTGATGTAAACTAAGTATTTCTTGTGTTATAACATATTAATTAAAATATAAATAATCAAAATAACAGAGATGTGACTTTTATTGACAATTGCAAACTGTGAGATTGACTATACAAGGGATAATTGTAAGTTCGAGCCCATTCTGTGATGATTTAATTGGTCGAACAATATAATTATGTAGGTACTGACTCCCGACTGTTAGTGCTGAAGAACTATTTTGCTATGTTATGACTAAGGCGACGCGACAGGTTGAGAGCTCCATTCCCACTCCAGGAAATGAAATATTAAATACTTATTTGCATTTCTTCCCTCTGGTGTAGAGGCAAAGCGTGGCGTAGAGTTCTGCCATTCAAAACACAATGCCTTTAGAATACCAAAATCTTAGCCTATCCTGCTACATGCGGGATTAATTGAAAAAAAATGTAAATTTCTAAACACCTGTTGAACCAGTGGAATACTTACTGAGGTCCCCATTCCATAAACGACCGTTAAAATCTGTTGATCGAGTTACACAGTCGAATCGAAATGTATATAAAAACAATAAAAACACAAATCAATGAATTTGCTATTTAATTTCTTCAGGCACTTCTATTGTTTGTTTAAACACAAACTCAACATTCTTCAAAACCGACTTTATATGATTCTAGAGAATTATGTCTACAAATAGTGTTAATTCTAGCTTAAGTAACAAAAGTATATACAGCTAATAACTTAAAAAATGTAATAAAGTGCGGTTCACATTTTCATTTCCTCGCTCTGGTAACAAGAGAAAACGCACGGTTATGTTCCGCCATTTTCCGTACCTTGCTATATGTTAGATACATTGTTATATATATAGATACGATACTACCTTTTTAATAAGGCTTACTAATTACCATTTTATTACGTTTAAATTACATAAAACGTTCTTCCTGGACTTGTAGGCATTCGGTACTTTAAATTAATCTCAAAATGTTAATCTTTGGCCACGTCCGTATCAGTAACAATAAACGACCTCGTTTCCAAAAAAAAAACATAATCTCTTCCCTCCATAAATCTGTGCGGTGTGTAAATGCAGTGAAATAAATTCGAAGTGCATTTTCGTCTCATACTGCTTTAGTTTCTACTAAAGTTTTAAATTTTAGATAAATATTGTCCAAAATGTGAAAGCTCGAAAATGTATGCCAACGTAACCTAATGTATTTTATCTAGATCACTGTTTGTATCTCTAGGCATAGTTTTGATTTAAATTAATAATAGTATATAATTAATATTGAAAATTACTATTATAAATACCATTGAAATATAAGATTTTGTTTAAAAACTACAAAGTTAATTACAACCGTATAAGAATAGAGAAAACATGAAAAAAAAATGAAAAAACACCAAAAAAAAAGAATGTATGATTTTTTAAAATATTTGTAGGTCTGTTTGCTTGTTAAAATACTAATTCTTAAGGTAACTGTACTGGAAATTGTATATACCGATTAAAAATAAAGTAAAAATTTATAGTTTCAAAATACAAAATATATGTATGCACATGTATGTTAACATAATAATAAATAAATAATTATTATAATTATATTGACGCCTAACATTAATAGACTCTTACATCGATTACAGAACTTTGCTATTAAGATATCGCTTATCAATTAACTCGTATCTATATTTAATGACCCATTAGTCGGTTAATTGTGCCAATGTTTAGTTGATATGTTGCGGTTCAGGTGGAAGCTGATGAGTTATTATTAGGGTACGTACACATGTATGTACATACAGTATTACATATTATATATGGGAACATATTTTTTAATAACATTGACTAGGCCTTCGTAGCGCAGGGGCACGAGTATGTGGCTGTAACGCGACAGTCGCGAGTTCAATCCCCACTCGACAAATTAATTTTTATTTATTGATATTTTCATTTCTTCTTTGGCATCAAGGCAAGAGCCTGGCGTTGAGTTCCGCAACAATGAGTGCTTTGAAAAAACCGGCTAAATGTAGGGAACGGAGTGTCTTCCTTCTGTCTGTATAGGATGTTAGGGTGTTATGTGCGGTATTGCAAAAAGTCAAACTATGATATCGTGGAGCAGCGCTACGGCTTTTAACAGTATACATAACGATTGTGGGTTTGATTCCTAGTCGGGGGGAAAAGTTTCTTTAAAATACGGTGGAGAGTGAAGGGCGAAGTGTTAACAATAGGTTTAGACTGATTACTCTGATATGCGAAAAAAACACAAAAATATGTTTACTTTTGGAAATTTCTTCAATTAACCCAAATATAAATGAAAAATTTTACATAAATACCTGCAATTATATGAAAAGTATATAATTGATACAGAATAATTGAATATAAATAAATTACAACTTACAATAATTATAAGCAATGTTATTAAAATAATAAAAATATCTTTCAAAATGTTTAAAATTAAAAGTGATTTCTTAGTATATTACTGGCTCAAGATGCATATCGAAAAATAAATTATAATCTAGTTTTAAACTGGTTTTGGCTACGCTAAGCACCTATTACTTAAAGAACAATCATCTCTACCACTTTAAATTAGCAGAAAAAACAGCAAATGTATTTGAGATTTTTTACCTCCATTATAATTTTTATGCCGCTGAAGAAAGACGATATTTTTAAAGTCCTTACAAGAATAATATATAATAATTATATATCTGTATACATTTACTTCAAACATAAAATGCAAACTTGCAAACTCAGCTCATTTAATCATATATTAGAAAAAAAATACCGAAATAAAAATTAAATAGTTTCAAAAAAAAAAAGGTTAATGGTATGGTTTGTATTATAAGTACGTGTTCGGAACTTACTGTCAGAACCTACTTAGTTGGTTGAGTGAAATAATTTCAAATATGCTTTACAGAACTTCAAAAATACAAACGGTGTAGTATTTCACAAGTCTTCTATTAATTAAAGGTGTTTACTTCGACAATATAACGGATGTTTTGTAGTGCCGGTCATATTAGAGACAAAAAAAGGCTATAATTATAGGTATGATGAAAACTATTTTTATAGCTTCACGCTGTATGGACCTTGGCAACCTAGAATTAAGACAATCCGTTACCATTGAGATACGTTCCCCACTTCCCACTGAATTTTGGAGGCAATGATTGCGTAGTGACTGAACTCAACACCTCACCGGGGGTTCAACTAAATTTTATTTCATAAGAATAAAATTGAACTGAACTTAAGTACTTTCAAATTATATTAGTAACTACACACGTAAGATTAAGAATGTAATTTTCATAACATCACGACCCAGTTATAATCAACGAATTTAGGCGGCAAATTTCTTTCAATATCTCCGTTATTCGACACTCCCTTCCTCGGTTTCAGCTCGAAGATACTGTGTTGCGTGTTTTGTGGCGGAACCCAACGCTGCACAAAGCAAGGCAACGTAAATAATAATTCATTGCCATAGTATTTCTACTACAACTGAGTTTTTATGCCTGCTACAAACTTTGTTAAAAATACAAATATTATATTTTTACATAGATTCATGAATGAGAAAAAATATTTAATAACTGTATAGTAATTTAATAGTACTTTGCTAAATGTTTTAGTAATTTACATTTTATTCAAAATGGTTCAAAATGGCTAAGATTTTTAATTACAACCAATCATATATAGCAGTGTCGGCAGGTAAGACTTAACTACTTTAATTAAAAGAATTATAAAAAATCATATTATATCTTCGTTAGATTCACGGAAGTCTTCAAAGTCAAAATGTTTAAAAAAATATTGAATTTCGCATTGTAAGTTAAATACTAAAGTTTAAATATTTTTTTAAAAGGCAATTATAACAAGTACCTACCTAATTGCAATTTTTAATTAAAATGATTACATTTGTTATTTCTCGACATAAATAAGTAATTCATTTTAAAGCCATTATTATATTTTAATTAATTTGCTGCATTAAATTCTACTTTACTATTTAAGAAAATAATTTTTCAGCAAACGCGACAGGTTGTGATGTGACATTTCCTCGCTCTACTAACGAGGCAAAGCGCGGCGTTAAATTCGGCCACTCAACCACCACGCTATGCCTCCAGAATTTGATGGAAAGTGGGGAACGGAAGTGTCTTGATGGGAACGAAATGTCTTAACACTAATGATACAGCGTGACGATAAAAAAAATAATCTATAAAAGGGTCGCATATTATTATATAAATTGGCGCGAAGTGCGGAAAAACGTTAAAAATTTATTTAAAATGATATAAAATAAAAATATAGAGGTTTAAAGAATACAATAAATAAATATATTGCGGGAGTTCATTTTCATGTTACTTAAAAATATTTTTATTCCATTCACCTTACCGATACCGAACCAAACTTTTATCGTGGTCGAACAGTTCGAATATAAATAACAATATTTATTAAACAAACGTGCAAAAAACATTATTTTTATATTAAAATATATTCAACAACGAATTGCAAGCATATTTCCTTTTGTCTTAAATTTTCACAAAATAATATTTTTTACATTTATTATTATAATAATAATACTTCCGCTGATAACTAAAGTACTGTAGACAAAAAAATATATAAGCATTGCATTTTTTGTAGCCACCTGTGTACTTATTAAGAAGCGAAAATTAATATATCGTGAGAAGCTAAGTTAAGGTCCTACGTACAACCGGTCCCGTACAATGCCAAATTGAAGGCTTAATATCTATCAGTTAGACGATATATAGTAGTTATTTGCTCCGCGGCCGGTGCAGAGGTAAATCCACTGTAAAACCCATTTAATTTTAAATATATCTAAAATATATTAAAATCATGATTTTGCGAGTTGTTTTCATCGCCTTTTGTGTTGTTAGCTGCTTCTGCGGTGTGGGATACGCAAAATTAGCCCGTAAGTAGTTTTGGTTTATGTTTAATTTATTTTTATATTTTTTTTAGTTTAATTTTTTGTAAATTATAGAAATATGGATATGAAGTATTATTAATGTATATAGTAAAGGTATATAATAATTATTGTATTAATTATCATTTTCTAAATTAAATACTTTTAGGCAAAAAATAATTGGTAAAAAGAAACTGGAATATAGAAATTAATATTTTAATTACATGAAAGTAAAGAAAATTGAAAAAAATATAAATGAAATACTTGAAATACTTATAATATAATACATATTTGCTTGTGGCCATATTTGATTTGATTTTGATTGATGATTGATGATTGATTGGCGGAGCTCAAAGGCTTTTTCTCTCTCGAGCCAGAAAATGAAAATAATAATTTCCCCCACTGAGCATCAAGCCCACAACTAACACGCTTACTGTCAGATAACTCTTAAGAAATAAATAAGTAATTCAGGATTTTTAATTGATAATATTTTTACTAAAATTTTTACTTCAAGCAAAATGTACTGAACAAATTTAGATGAATGTAAATATATCAGAACAAGGCATATGCTAAAATTTACGTAGAGATTTTGTATAATTTGGCGATAGTCTCACAGTAAATAAGAGAGTTTGCTAGTGAATCATAAAAGAAGGTAATAATGAATATGTCTTTGACTATCGAATATTATTGTACCGTGAAGTCTCGTTTAATTAATTTGCGTCAATAAAGTACATTTGATAAAATACTATATAATTTCAAAGTATCGATATACCGTTATGGCGCAACAACACAGCGTATTCCAGCGTGTGCGTGGCGTTTGTAGATACAAATCCCATTCGAGCAAAAGAAATATTTTCATTTCCTTAGATATTTCTTGGTACAAAACAAATGGCGTGGCTTTGAGTTTCGCTATAGCAATATTTTGAAAATTGGACGGGAAAACTATATAAACCCTTCGAAAATTCAGTTTATCATAATTAAAGATTTTTTTATGGCTAATTAATATAATGTAATATAAGTACCTACTACGCAACAATTAAAGCAAATTATTTTTCATTTAAAAATTTTTCTTCTTTAAATTATAATGCTACCATTGTGTGCCTCCAAGGACGTCCCAACTGAACTTCTTAGGTTGTTTTTAAATGTAAATTTTATGGCTTAGAACAATTATTCTAATTGAGCACGAATAATACGTCAAAATATGTCGAAATATATAATTTAAAAGTTATATGTCAAAATATTTTCAAAATATTACAACTAAATAAAAAAATATTCATATTACAAAACTTCTATTTCAAATGTATTTCATATTAAAAATAAGCAATATTATTGATACACATTTTAATGTATCTAAGATATTTTTAGAGATATCACTACTGAATATATGTAAAGTAGTCTTGACATATAAAATTATCAACAAAAAATATTAAAATGTACCTACGCTGCCTTCGTAATGAAGACAAGAAGTGAGACGAGATTGATTAATTCTATACTATTTTTAACCGACTTCTGTAAGAAAAGGAGGTTATCAATTCGACTGTATTTTTTTTTATTTATATGCTTCAAAACTATTATTATTATATTGCACAGTAAAACATATCCGTTCGGCACGAATTTGTGAGTGAGACCAAATACGCGCCAACGCCTGGACACCTGGACAAAAGCGCTTCCCGCAAACTCCCTTTGATCGATCTCTAAAGGTTTGGTTTGGTGCAAGCCCTCGTAAGTTGTCACAAGCTATGCTATGCTTAGCATAGGATATTCCCAATTCACACGTTTGTATTCGTAGACGCTTGCCCAGATTTGGCAAGCGTGCAAACAACGTATTAAAGGTTTTGATTACGCGGCAAATTTCATACAAAAAAAATGATGCATAAACGCATATATCCTTCCTTCCAAGGGACCGTAGATTTCATTTAACGCTTCCGTTGTTTTCTTTTGAGGTACGGAGAAAGCGTTATTGAGCTCTACCAATTAAAGTACAATATCCCATTAATGCAAATTGAAAACAGAGTGTCTTAGCACTAGGTTCCTATNAGATAATTCTTAAGAAATAAATAAGTAATTCAGGATTTTTAATTGATAATATTTTTACTAAAATTTTTTACTTCAAGCAAAATGTACTGAACAGATTTAGATGAATGTACATATATCAGAACAAGGCATATGCTAAAATTTACGTAGAGATTTTATATAATTTGGCAATAGTCTCACAGTAAATAAGAGAGTTTGCTAGTGAATCATAAAGGAAGGTAATAATGAATACGTCTTTGACTATCGAATATTATTGTACCGTGAAGTCTCGTTTAATAAATTTGCGTCAATAAAGTAAATTTGATAAAATACTATATAATTTCAAAGTATCGATATACCATTATGGCGCAACAACACAGCGTATTCCAGCGTGTGCGTGGCGGTTGTAGATACAAATCCCATTCGAGCAAAAGAAATATTTTCATTTCCTTAGATATTTCTTGGTACAAGACAAATAGCGTGGCGTTAAGTTCCGCTATACCAATATTTTGAAAATTTGACGGGAAAACTATATAAACCCTTCGAAAATTCAGTTTATTATAATTAATGATTTTTTTATGGCTAATTAATATAATATAAGTACCTACTACGCAACAATTATTTTTCATTTAAAAATTCTTTCAAATTATAATGCAACCATTGTGTGCCTCCAAGGACGTCCCAACTGAACTTCTTAGGTTTTTTTTTAAATGTAAATTTTATGACTTAGAACAATTATTCTAATTGAGCACGAATAATATGTCAAAATATGTCGAAATATATAATTTAAAAGTTATATGTCAAAATATTTTAAAAATATTACAACTAAATAAAAAAATATTCATATTACAAAACTTTTATTTCAAATGTATTTCATATTAAAAATAAGCAATATTATTAATACACATTTTTATGTATCTAAGATATTTTTAGAGATACCACTACTGACTATATGTAAATTAGTCTTGACATATAAAATTATCAACAAAAAATATTAAAATGTACCTACGCTGCCTTCGTAATGAAGACAAGAAGTGAGACGAGATTGATTAATTCTGTACTATTTTTAACCGACTTCTGTAAGAAAAGGACAATTTCAATTCAGGTGTATTTTTTTTTATTTATATGGTTCAAACCTATTATTATTACATTGCACAGTAAAACATATCCTTTCGGCACGAATTTATGACTGAGACCAAATACGCGCCAACGCCTGGACACCTGGACAAAAGCGCTTCCCGCAAACTCCCTTTGATGGATCTCCAAAGGTTTGGTTTGGCGCAAGCCCTCGTAAGTTGTCACAAGCTATGCTCTGCTTAACATAGGATATTCCCAATTCACACGTTTGTATTGGTAGACGCTTGCCCAGATTTGGCAAGCGTGCAAACAACGTATTAAAGGTTTTGATTACGCGGCAAATTTCATACAAAAAAAATGATGCATAAACGCATATATCCTTCCTTCCAAGGGACCGTAGATTTCATTTAACGCTTCCGTTGTTTTCTTTTGAGGTACGGAGAAAGCGTTATTGAGCTCTACCAATTAAAGTACAATATCCCATTAATGCAAATTGAAAACAGAGTGTCTTAGCACTAGGTTCCTATCCTCCGTTCAAAACCTCTGCGAGATATCTTTATTTATTTATTTAAAATTTCTATAATATATAAAAAAATAAGGATATCTATATAATAGGAAGTATGTACATTAATGATTGATGATGATAAATAATTAGTAGTTTTAAAATATCATTATTTTCTGCCCTTTGTTGGTTCATGGTCTTTACTAATACAAAAAATATAATTGTATAATTGTTATAAGGCATATTGTTCAAGGTACTGGTAGTATCACTTTTGACAGCATGGTAAACCGTAATTTAGTTTTAATTACAAGGTTCCTCCTGAATGAATGCCAACAAAATAATTAGCTTATACATTTATTAAGATATATCTCGCTTTTAGCAGGGTAGGTACGGGAAGCCTATTGCTAAGACCTTCCGCTCCCCATTTTCCTCCAAATTCTGGAGTCATTAGGAGGAGGGGCGATAATTTTTTTTTTTTTTATCTGGTGGGAATCGACGTCAAAACCCTTAGCGTTTACATTTACACATTTATACCCCTTATGCCACAACTGGCCTCAAGTCATAATGCACGACTTGCATTTATTAAGATAACAAGTGTAAATTGTAAAGAACTTAACTAAAATCTTTATTATAAATAGATAAAATCATTAATCAATGTCCTAGCAAATGCTTTAGGATCTATGTGCTAGTATGTAGGTACTCGTATTAATAATATTATATTACCTTTAGGTCAGGAGAGGTCTCTAGTTGTTTCCTTGTAGAATAATTTTATTTAAATATATATTGTATATTACTAGATTGCTAATTAGAGTTTTTATTGAATAACTGTGATATAACGACTGAACCTAAATTACTACTTTATAGTAATTATGTTTAATCGATATAAAACAGGATAAAGATTGATTATTATGGAATCGTAATCAAAGTAACAAAGTAAATAAATATCAAATTATTTAATACTGTTTATAGCAAATTATAAATTAATTTTATTTTAATTGTTTTCTATTAAAAAAATGTTTCCTGTTATATTTATATTATACGCAGTTTTCCTATTATAACCTAATATTATACCAGTACAGTAACAGTTATATTTTTTTAGATAAGTTCAAGGCGAAAAATAAGTTATAGTTGCTAGAATGTATGTTGAAGATTTCATCTTAGCTAGTAGTTTGTGCTTTATCAACGTGAAGATAACTGCGAGAGGTCAACAAGATGTGAGAGCCACTGAAATAAAACGAAGTCTAGAGAACTATTCGCGTGTGGTTTTATTTGTATACTGTACCATATAATTATTTTTTTTATGAAGGAAATGTTATTCATTTCCTATATTACATTTTTCTGTAGTTGATTTCCGCCATAATTAAAGGCGTAAAGTAGGCAACGGAGTGTTTTAACACTAGGTTTCCTCTGCCTATCCTGTTGTGTGTGGGATATAGCGTGAAACTCAAACTAATATTTTAATGATAATGTTGAAAATAATATTCTAGAACGTACTAGATATAAAATATTAATTTTAATCAAAAAGATATAAGTTATAAGCATATTATAATTGCAAAAAGTTGCAATTCTGTTCTACCCAATATAAATTAGGTAAGAAATAAAGCGCTAATTAAATAAATTTTATACAAAATTTATTTTTAATAGTACCTAATATAATATTTTTAATTACTTATCCTTGTTTTGAATTCAAATTACAAAGTCACGAGTGAAGGTCAGCTTTAATTTTTTTTTAATGTTTATTTTAGAAGTCAAATAGAAACAACAAAATGTTTCAATAAATTAAATGTCACAATTGGCATTATAACATCTTTTGTTCTTATAAAAAAGATAACAAATGCTAATATCCGTATAAATATTAAAAAAATGCCAAAGTTTACGACTTTATAATGGAACATTTTAGCACGATTCCATGATATGTTAATTCCGTATTGAATAGTTGTTTATTTTTAGTTTCAATTACGTATTTTTTTATGAAAACATAATTGGAAAAATGTTTTTTTTTACTTTTATACAATCATTTACATCCAGTAATTGATTATTTATTATTAATATAATTTTCAAAGATTATTTTTTATACATCAAAAGTTCTTTAAGGACTAACATTTAACAATTAACATACTTAACTGCAGTTAATAATTATTTATTCTAAATTCCACCCAAAAAACATAATAATTATATTAATATTTCAAATCCCGAAACTGGGCTCTTTAAGGTTTCAAGGTATTTATAATTTTTGATAAGTTTGAATAGGAACACAAAGTGACTTATCACAAGCTTATGTGAAGATGAAAAATAATAATACCTACAAACTGTTGTCTATTTACGTTTACGGTCAACAATAAATTGATTTTATTGAAATTAGTTATGGAAGTGTGAATATCACATAATATTTAAAAAAAACGGTCAAATGCGAGACGGATTCATTCATTGAGGGTTCCGTACCAATTTCAGGACTATTATAGATCAATGGGAAATACAATTTATAAAAGTTGACAGATTTGAGTTGTAGGCGTATGCAGTCATTTTGTATGAAATTAATAATAAACATGAGTATGTTTTTGTCAATGACATACTAATAAACTTTCAGTTTCCGGATTTTTGCCTTTATCTTTATTGTAAGTTCTTACTTCGTGCCATATTTCATAGTTGTAGGTGGACGAGAAGTAGGTACCCTATAGATTATGATTGGTGAACTGCAGCAAACAAAAATGCAGCAAAAATGATGCATAAATGTCAATATTTTTGGATTGCCGTTACCGTTAACTTATACGTTGTTACCTTATACGTTGTCTAAAATACATAAATTCAGAATTATATTAAAAACGCCTTACACGATCTCGAGAAAATATGTCTTGACAGATGGATAGAACCTTTCAGATACGGAACTCCAAAAAACAATAATTTAACATGAAATCTAAAATCTGTGTTATTATCTAGGACCAGACCATTATGTTGTAATCTTCAGCTCTTTGTTAATTCAATTAAAAATAATTGTATATATAAAGAAATCTTCTTTACTTGTTAGTAATTTATTAATTCTGTTATTTATCATTAGATTTTTTAAAATCCAAATTGTATACCAGATATAGCAGATTCACCATTTGAACCAGAGCGATAAAAGAATGCAAATGAAATATCTCATTTCCCCGAGTAGGAATCAAATCCACAACTCTGGCTTATAGTCGAACACTTGTGCCCCTACGGCAAGGCGAACTCAAATTGCTTAATTAATGAAACTAATTAACTAAGCAATTATTTTTTAATAATAACGGAAAATGAAGAACACACCTTTGACATACAATATTATATAGTTACAATGTTGCCCCAATAAATTTTATAGATGCAGTACTAGTATCCAGCAAATATGTTTCACAGTACAAAAAAAATATATAAACAAAAATAAGTTTTAAAAGTATAAGACGTAAGGGTTGTTATCCTTCAAAAATATTACCATTTTCTTAAGCAATACACGGCGCTAGAGGTACACGGATTCAAAATGCAATTATAGGGTATTTCAGTTGTGGAAAGCTCTCGTAAGACTTTCATACACGATGAACGTGTACAGTCTGGCTCACAAGGATATTATAATTAAAATATTAATTAAAATTATATGAAACTAGGTTTGAAAATGAAAAATACAAAATTATATATGAATTCACATATTTTTCAATTTCCGTCGAAATTTATAAATATGATCAGGTAGATTTTCCAATCTTATTTGTTTGGTTTTAAAGAAATCAATCAATATACTTACATATGTTTATTTAAATACATAGAAATTAAATAATCATTTTCTTTATAAAAAAGAATTCTGTGTTTTATATTGTTTTAATAAAACCACTAGTTATCATAAAAACATATGTAAACAAAGTTAAAATATTTTTTTGATCTACCTACTTTACTATGTAATAGGTATAAATAAACAAAAGCGATTCAATTTATTGCTTTAGCACATAAGTGCTAAACAATATACTTGGCCGTTTATATTTTATATTTACATAATTTTATTTACGTTTTAAAGTGTAAAATATACAAAAAAAATTTTTTAAGTCAATACTTGAAATATTGACTTGGTTATTTGAAGTTTACCTATATTTTTATTATTTTTCCATTACTTCATCTTTAATATATCAATTTAAAATGTGCATTCATTGTTTATGAGTATAAAATAAACATTTTATATACTTTTTAGCTAAAATATATTTATAAACATTAATTTAAATTAATGTTAAAATTTTACGACTTAATTATAGTACCTATACAAAAAATTACGTTTGATTCTTTATGACCGTAAAAAATAAGACATAGAAGTCGAGTTTTTGTTTTTGGATTCTGGCTAAATTTTTTCCTCAGGTCAAACAAATTTAAGTTCGTCGACTTTTATAAGTAGTACTTACCGTTGACTTACAATACTGAAATTGATACGGAAACCTCGATGAGCTGGTCCGACTCGCACTTGACCAATATTTTTTAAGTATTAATCTTGAAAAAGGTCGCATTACTCACTAAATATTATTGAAAGTTTAATATGAAAACAATTAAAATTTTGTGTACAATATCGAAATGTTACTTGTTTGTCCTCGATTTATGTAAATAAATGCTCACGATTTAATGGAATTGATTAAATTAATGTCATTTTATATAAACTATCTAATTTTACACCGTGAAGCTTCTTTAATTTAGTAAATATAAAATGACATTCCAAGTAGTCCTCCATTTTCATACATTCTATATAACTATTATATTAGTAACTAATATTATATTACTAACTAACTAACTATTATTTTATACTATTCTATATAAAAGTAAAAAATATAAAAAACCTCCATAACCAAGCAATTTCGTGTTTCGTTAATTACTATGACATACATAATATAGTTCAGAATAAAAGCGAAAATATTTGTTTATGTCTACGATTATTAAAGTATTTTTCATTAATTTAATAGTTTCACTTAATTATGCGACCTATCTAATAAAAATGATATTAATTATTAATAATAATATAATAATATTTTCTAGCGGACTGGATCCATCCCTGCAACGCAACTACAAGAGAATGCCTAGTGAAATCCACGCAACACGCTATACCGGAGTTTGTGAAAGGCATCCCCAACCTGGGCGTGCCGTCTTTAGATCCTTTTGTTATCGAAAAGTTGTCGATACCTCTCAACGGACTCAAAGTCACGTTCTACCAGGGAAAAGTTACGGGATTCAAGAAGTGCATCGTTGATAACGTTATGTGAGTTTATTTATTTTATTTGGATTTTTTTCAGTTTCACGCTTTATCCCGTAAGAGTAGCGAGAAAGAATTTAGTGCGAAGATGATTCATTTTCTACGTTCTCGTATCCGAAACAGTGGCACAACTCAACGCCGCGTTTTGTCTCATCAAAGGGAATAAATAAAAATAATTCAAGGCTCTGATTAGCAATCGAACCAATAACTACTGTTCACAGCCAGACGCTATCGCACTGTGCTATATAGTATCTTGTATTTATACTAAGATGATATTTTAATCTTTGTAGCCTACTTATAAAAATAATTTATTCTACAAAGTAACTATATTCTGAGGCGACCTAAATAAAGAGCGAAGTGTAATGAGATTGACTTCTTACTGAAGACCTCAATCTTTAAATTCTCCAACCATTTGTGCATCACGCTATCTTTTATTGAATCATTAAATGGATTACTTTCACGCATTTTGTAGAACACGCATTTATATGGAAAATAAAAATAAATTTATATAGATCAATACTAAAATATAAGATTTATAATTATAGCCTTATGCTTATAGGGATTGAAGTTTCATATAAGAATTCGAGTGTACCAAAACATTTAAAAATGTATAGAAACTTCAAAGTTGGGAGATTCTTACTTTCTTTCTACTCCTGATTTATTGATGTAGACTCCTATGAGGACAAAGTCTACGTTCAAGTTTTTATACGAAACTAAAGTGCTAAACTAAATTGTGATTCTAAATATATTGCTATATGGCTTAGAAGTTAGATCCTTAATTTCCGTTCACATTTGAATAAAATCAAGAAAAGCAACTATTTCCGTTATGGAAACTTGTCTGGAATTTGAAGCTTTATATAAAATCTATTCGTCAATCAAGTAAAAATGTTATTTAAACTATTTCAGCGAGTGGACGTATAAACAAATTTTGGTTAATACATTTTAATGTCAGATTAGTAAAGGACAAAACTCTCTGCCTGTTACTATCTCTACATATTACTTTACATTAAATACAAATAAATGACTTATTTCAAAAGTAGATCTTTCCCATTTTCCTAATCTAAGTAAATATGTCAGAAATTTTGTTTCTACATTTAATTACTGAATTCTCTCAAGATGTAACCGCGTGACACTTTACATAGATAAATGATCCCTTTGAACACATTGTAGGTTATTTTAATTAATGTCTACCTTTTACAGAATCTTTTAAGATAAAGATCTACGAGTATTTGACTCCTATATTTAATTTAAGCAATATTTCTTTATTAAATTAAATAATGTATCAATAAATTTTCGGTTCATTCATAGTTTATATTATAATAGTATTTTTTGTTCAGTTCTAGTAGTAACCTTGAATTACAGTATTTCTTAGTTGAAAAAACAAATGATGCTATTACGATATTAAGACACATAAAAAATATTTTCATAGGTATAAATATATTTTAATTTTCTCCATCTCTCTGTTTAACTGTATACACGATGATATTAATATTCATTCTGCCGCTCTGAAAAGACAAAAACTTGAATTCGATCGTAATCGAATCGATCGAATCGTCGATGTATAAGCTATAAAGAGAGCCTTCGTGGCGCAGTAGCACAAGCGTATGGCTGTAATTGGGACGTTTGTAGGTTCAATTCCCACTCGGGAAAATAAATAATTATTTATGAATATTTTTATTAGCCCTAAAATATCAAATATATTTTTGTGTATCTTGTCTATTAACAAATATTACATTCAAATTAAATGATTTACAAACCACATTAAAAAACAAATATTCACTATAGATAACAAGTCTTCACAACGTTTTTTGCGCTTAATGTATGGAAAATGAATATGCTTTTTGCCCCACACTTCAAAATAATAATTGCCTTCGGAAGATCTATACAAATTAATTTCGTTAACCTTAACGAACTGACCCCATTTCTTTGACTTTGGGCTTGATAAACAATCTTTGCGGTGGAGACATAAGTAATTACTGTTACTTAAAAATAAGAAAAAATAGCATTAGTTACGATTAGATTAAAAATTATTTTCTATCATAATTCTATTTATCTGTTTTAGATCGGAATTGGAAAAAAGACATTTTGTTCTCGAGTTTCACTGTAATTTAACAATTCGAGGACAATACGATGCAATTGGAAAAATTCTACTGTTCCCGATCAATGGCGAGGGAGATGCGAAAGTCAAATTAAGTAAGAAATATCTATATTATACAAATACACATAGAATATACTTCAATACAAAAAAACTACTCTACGGATTTTAATATAGTTTTTACTATAAAATAGCGATTTAAGAGGAAATTTTATACGTACAATATATTTTATACGTATAAATACAGTCCAAACAGACGAAACCGGCGGGGAACACTAGTCATATATAAAACCAAATAACAAATTTACACAGGATTGAATCTAGTAGAATATTTTTACTAAGAGCTCAGTTTTAATTAATTTGCTGGGATTCAAGAACACTCGGTATGAAATTTATTGCTAGTTTTTGATGTTATGAAATTCAAGTCCAATATTAAAGCCACGGAGAGTTCAAAAGTTCTTATTAGTAAAGGCATGTTTTGAATTATTTCTTGAAATAGATTAGAAAAAAAATATCATGAATATTGTTAATAGATCTATGGTCAAAATGTCAAATGATACACTTGGGGGCAGTGTTTACTTATATTATTTATATTTTGAAAAATATTTCTATATATAATTCATTAATTAAGAAGTGATTTCATCACTATTTTCTTTCTGGATATTACCAAAAATAAATTACATGGTCATTTTAATGTCCCATCATGTTCTCTCGTCTCATTTGGTTATAATTTAAGAAAGTTATAATTTAAGATTTTCATTTCTAATTTAGCCAACCTCAGAATGAAACTTGACATCAACACGAAGTATACGAAAGACGACAAGGGTGTGAACCACTTCGGCATCAAGAACTATAAATACTCTTTCGACTACGGCGACCGCGTCGCGTTTGACCTTCAAAATCTTTTTAAAGAAAGCAAAGAATTAAGTAAGTAAACTACCTTATACGATATTTACGTTATTTTTTCTTACTGTAAAAGTAAACGCCACGTTAAAAATACACATCAGGTTAAAAAAATCGACTGATTGTGGGTTTGATCCCACTCGAGGAAATGAAATATTTTTCTAAATTTATTATTTCTTCGCTGGTATGAGGAACGAAGTGAGGAACAAAGTGTGTTAACACGAGGGCACTACATTCCTCACTTTTTGTCGAATTCTCCCTCCCACTACCCACCCTGTTGTGTGTGGGATACAAGATGATTTGATTTGCTTTTATTTGATTTAATGATATATAATATACATATAGATAATAGATATTAAAATCCTCTAAAATAAGCAGCCTTTCATATAAGTACCATTCTAAACAAGGTGTTGGGAGACACTGTTTGAGAACAATACACCCATCACACCACAACCCACATCAGACGCACCACACAACAAACGTCACATACAATAGACTTACGTGGTTCATCTTCTAGTTCCTGTACATCAAATTAATCCATCATAAAAGGGGAAGAAGGTGGAGGGACTGTACATATATCATTTTTACTGAAGGTCTCAGGACGAAAAAGTCGAGTTTCAGTACGCCGACTACGAATTTATATAATATAAATAACACTAATATTTTATTAAGTACCAAAATGTAACGGTTAACTTCTAGATGTTTACGCAAGAATTTTATTAGCTGTGATGAAATAGTCAAAGAGACATTGACAGTACTGTGACCTCTTAATTATAATGTTAACGTGAACTATTAATATGTATTTTTTTTTTAATATTAGTTTTTCACCTTGCACGTATTGTGGAGTATATATATATAAAAATCTAAATCATTCTCGTAGGTTCGATCATCTTTTATTCTAAAATTTATTATAATTGTATAATGAAAAAAAAATCTAATAACACTATTTGTTACTATCGAAATTAGATTATATAAGTCAGAAGAAGCTAACAAAAAATACGGAAGATATATCTATAGTAATAACACAAAAAGAGACGTTTTCAATAGAAAACAAAATACAGAGAAAATAAAAATATTTTGTAAGATACCTTCCTAGAGTGGATTTCGATCCAATAATGTAGCTCATCTCAATCCCATCCACGTTAGAGAATTTAATTTGAAATTACTTTAGTAAACTTTAATTTTATTTAATATTTTCAGGTGAAACCGTGTTAAAATTCCTTAATGAAAATTGGAAAACGGTGGCAGAAGAATTTGGTAAACCCATTGTGGATTATGCAGTAGAATTAGCACTTAGGACAGTTGAGAAGTTCTTTGTCATAGTTCCTTATGAAGAACTCATAAATGTTCCTCTACCACAGTAAAAATGTGATATAAATTATGTTATTAAATTAGTTTTAAGTGGTACAGTCTATGTTTTATTAATGATCTTGAAATATTTAAACAACCTCATTTATATGCAATTATCAAGATTTAATGGCAATGGCAAAAGGGCACAAGCGTGCCAATGTAAACACGATATGTTGTGAGTTCGATTTCCACTCGATAAAATGAAATATATTTTTATTTCCTCGCTTTGGTAACGACAACATGCAATGCCTAAAGTATTGGGCGGAAATTGGGGAACGGAAGTGGTTTAATGGGAACCCATTATCTAACGCAGAGGAAATCTGGGCACCAAGCCCAGATCTAAAATGTAATTGATGATTTAATTAGAGACCTTTTTTATTAGCTGGTTTCTTTTCGAAACCAGAAAAATATTAACTAGGTACATAAATAATAACAGGCCATCCTTATAACCTTAATTATTGTTTCACTCACAAATATTTCTAAATTATGAGACTGACGGATAGTTCTAATTATAAAAGGAAAGGATACTATTGCCGTAATCAGAACCTTGATGCTACCAACTTTGTTTACTAAACAGGTAATGTAGGCCGGTTAGCGTTATAAATTACTTGCACGGAATTTTTAAAAGATTCTGTTTAAATGTTGAAATTGTGGATGCGTACATACGTACGGTCTACTACAAAAATAAGTGGACGTTATCGAAAAAATAGTTTTATTTTATATATTTTGTTGGTTAGTGATAATAAAATATTTAGAAGTTGGAAGTATTCAGGTAATTTGTTCTTATAACCAAAAAAAATACATAAATTTCTCAAACTTTAAGAAATATTTTGAAAGTAAGCAAAGTTTTTACGAGAACAACAATAAGTAGACACTTGTTAAAATAACCTACTGTGCTTTTTTTTTATTAAAATATTCATATTATAAAAGACAATTTAATTTTTCAGCAAGACAGAATGATCTTGTACATATGGCCAAAGAAAATAAAAATACACTTGTGTGTATGGCCTATATATAAATAATATATAAAATATTTCAATATATTTGTTTCAGCAAAAAGATAGTCAACGTGCACTTTTTATTACACTTCCACACACAGCAATTCATCTTATTTGTACAATCATTAGTTTCAGTTAGACAAGATCTAGACACGCCTTTCCCAAGTCGTCGCCAATTTAACAGAAATTGCGAATAAAATTTATAAAGATGTTATTACTACTCAATTACTGACTTCATTTTTTAAATGAATGGGAAAAAATGTACGAAGAAATCTAAGTGAATCATTGTAAAAATTATTTATTAATGACATTATAATTGACAATTCGCAATGTCTCGAATTCGGGCGAAAAACGGAGAACGGAGTGTAGGTACGCTAAAAATTATTGAATGTAATATTGGCCAACCAAAGTGGGATATTTTTACTGTATTCCTGTTGGGTCACTCACTGTCACTAAAAAAAATATAATTTTGTGGCGAACTACACTACAAATACGACTTTTGCGGGCTAAAATCCACTGAAAGATATTTATTATATTTATTAATCAATTATATTGTATTTAAGATAAAACTTGAGATTAAAATTAAACTAACACTTACTCTTTAAGTGAAATAAAAATAAAAAATGTCACTTTTTATTTATGTCTAACATAGAGCGACATGAACCCTCTATCTTAAAACTATATCTGATATTACATAATATTTCTACACGTGTTTTATCGATGCTGAATTTATGAAGATGTTCGTTCAGTACGAATAGGTGTCGCCTCATTAGTATCTCTAAAAATATATTCGGTTTAGTATTCCTTTAAAATCCTATATTCCAAATCAAATGTAGGTAGAAAATATTGTTTAAAATTACGAAATTCATTTTTATTTTGCAATTCATTCAGAATTCAGTGGAAAATGGAGAATGGAGTGTCTTAACACAACGTTCCCTCTGCCTACTCTGCAGTGTGCGGGATACAGCGTGAAGCTAATGAATGAATAGATATAAATTAAAATAGAACTTGAAAATACATATCTATATATATTTTTTAATTCTATGTTTAATCGATAATATAATTGCAGGAAACAGAGGTTATTGACTACATAATTACTCTGAAGGATAGTTACGTTATTAATGATATTTGTTTATAAAACCTGTTTAGTTTTAACATAATTTTAAGATGAATTGAATTCGTTTTCGATAGTCTTAAACTGCAGGTTGGAATCGATTGACAAATTGTTTATATTGTTTGTGTTTTGGCTTAATTTGTTAAAATAAAATGATATTAATATTCTGAAATATGAAAATTAATTTCGAACGAAAAACAGAATAGTGGCGTAATATCAAGTATATTTCTATCAGCAATTTCCATTGGTGGTATTGAATTACACAAAGATTACTTGCTTTTTAATTTGATTTCCTTTTTATATAGTTCAAATATTATTATTAAAATTTAAATCTATTTTACAAAAGTAATAAAATTCTGTAGCCAAATGAAGATTTTTCGAAAAGAATTTTCCGAATATCATAATTTTTACTTTAGAGACAAGTATGGCAGGACTTGATTTATACAGTTTGCTGTCAAAGCTAGCTTTGCAGCTCCATGATTTCAGCAAAAATATTTTAAGGTAGCAAACAACATTAATATCTACTTTAGATATTTTGGGCCATGTTAGTAATATTAAAATTGTACTTGTTTTGGCTGGCTTGTCCGATTAAATAGAAAGTTAGAATCATTGACTGCAAAGATTATGTTACAGTGTGCTTAAGCTGTAATTGTATGTTCAACTGAATAACATTAGTGTGTCCTTATTTTTTCGATTTTCTGATCTTCATCTATCCAAGTTTTATAAATTAAGAAGAAGAACCTTGAAGAAGTTTTCCATTCTTAGAAAAATATTTATATCTGCCGTTGAAGCAGTGGTTCTCTCAACTTCAATGGATACGACACTTGATGTACCAGAACATTTTTTATCTTTAAATAAGACTTTGTCATTATATTTGAAACCTCGAGATATTTAAAGGAACAATACTGAGCCTAAAGATTCAGAACAAATCACAACTTATATACAAGATAGTAACTCGCAACTGTGACAACTTGAATGAACTTACCCAACTAACCGAGCTTTGGCTTATTGTGCTTACTAGAAACTTAATGACAGTAAACTCTTGGGTTTTCCCTATTTACAGGAATAGTATTAATTAAAGTAGGAAAGATGTGTTCAGATAAACGAGGTATATAATATACGAAAGAGGCGAATCATTCACCAATCAGCATTTAAAGCTAGAAAAACGAAATGAAAAGCGTTGAAAAATAACTTTTGTATAATTATTTTACCACTTACGTAATAGCGAGAATATAATAAATTCCACAAACATGTTATGAATAAAAACTGAATTTTCAATTGAAAAATATTATATACTAGCGGTCCGCTCGCGGTTACACCCGCGTGAACTATGTTATTATTAATTTCTGTCTCCATGACTACGTCCTAGTAACGTCTATGCAAAATTTGAGACTCGTAGCATTTGTAGTAACGAAGTTTCATACAAACTTTCGACCCCAAAAACAACCCCTTAAAAGTCGAATATTGCAAATTCCTGTCTTAGCGAGCACCAACGTCCTATAAGTAACTCCTATGCAGAATTTGAGATTCCTAGCACTCGTAGTTTGTGAGATTTCGTGAAGAGTGAGTGACCTTTCGATTTTATATATATAGATAGGCTATTGAAATTTTCCAAAGGAACATTGTCATGCTTTAACAGCCAAATTAAGTATTCATAGACATCTTCGCTGTCATAAGAACATTTATATACTGTGTATGCATAACATAACATCATCTTAATAGAAGAGGCCATCGAAACTCGATGGTAATATCTCCATTTCATCGCTCTGATAACAAGACGAGGTGCGGCGTTGAGTTCCTCCTCCTTCGGCGGAATGTGGGGACCAGAGTGTCTTAACACTTCGATCTTAGGGCATAGGCTTTTGTGAATCGTTTTGGCAAAGCGACAGAGTATGTCTATAAACTCAATTGCCGTGAGATCGACTCAACTCATTCGGCGGCGTTCAGTTCCACTAAATAAAACTAAACTGCCGCCACTAAAAATGGCGGACGAAGCAAATACAAGTAGATATTTAAGTTTATGCATGTGCTACGTTCCAGCAAATACGTAAAGGATGTAAGTAGCCAATGCAACTTCCTTAAGCGAGCAAGCAGTAGTATTATAGTTTTTTTTTAAAATACACTATTATTATGGCAACTTAGTTATAAAATCTGAAGGAAGCAGCACATACATTATAAATGTTAGTTTCCTTTTCTATGTTTATTTCAGCTATGTGGGATACGTAACTGGGAGGGTAGAAACAACAGATAGTTAAAAATGTGTGGAGAGTGGAGGCAGTGGACAGTCAAACTATAAACATGACAGTACAATACAGAATTATATTATTTAAAAATATTTTTTAAATTAAATTCAAATTCGCAACCATCAATTCATTGAGGTAACCACAAAACTTAAACTGATAAAAAATAAACTTACTTTTCTTATTTTCTTCTAATAGATATATTATTCTGACCCACATTATGAGAGACAAACCCTTTTACATCAAGAATTTTATTTTCCACGCGCATCATATTTAGGTTAGAGATTTATAAAAATGGACCTTTCTCAAATGTAAATTGAGGAGGAAAATGTTCCATATGTCGTTGCTTATCCCTCTTGCCAATCGAATTTTATTATGAAATGTAGCGTAGGCGACGCTCAGCGCTTATTGGGTTTCTATAGACTAGATCACGCTTAAGTAACGTTACGATATGGTGTTACAATAACCGTCGGCTAAGACGATATGCTCGAAAATAACATATTTATATGCCATGCTTCCTACACAGAGATATTATTTAAAATTCGTCTATACATATATAAGAAATAGTCTTCGGCATCAATGGTATATAAAAAAATTAAGAATGATAAATACACATTAAAGAAAAGTTGGTAATCTAATACACAGTTTTATATCAGAAAAATATATATTTGGTCGAAATATTTTTGTACGTAGAACAAATTCAATTATGACATTAACACCGCTGTCAACACCTCCGAACTTTAACTCAGTTACTAGAACAACTTCCCACTATTGTGACAGCGAAACTTTGGCTTAAGGATATATATTACAATATAACAAAAAATATAGGATTAGAGAAAATAACTATTAACCTTTTAATGTAAAATTATATACATACGTGGTATTGTTTCGTATAAGGGTAATTTTATTTACGTAAACGTGTAAATATGAAGATGCGTAATTTAAAGAGTAATGGAGGCGGGTGGTGGATGGTGGTTATGGTGGAAGTAGACAAATTCAAAGTATTTTCTTATCTTGAATGATATGTATGTACTCGTATGAGATTCTCTTTTTTTCAGCGTTTCGCTGTATCCCGCATGCAATAGCAATGTAAGCTGAGAGCGCCTTGAGTTAAGAAAAAGTGTCTTAAAAAATATTTAATTAATTGAAATATGATGAATATGGTAATACAATGTAATAGACTTTACTTGTTAGTAGAGTAGTGACAAACTTAGAATAGAATAAATGGCGGAATTTTATTAAGAATTTGTAGAGACAGTAGAGATTTAAAAAAATATGAAAATAATTTTACAGTTTATTTTTTGACCAGTCAACGCCACACTTTATATATTTACTGGAAATACATGATATATTTATATTAAGTAGCGTTTAAGTCCAAAACTAAAGAGTTAAGTTACGCACGTATCAATTTATTTAAAAACGTTGTGGAAATTTATATTTATTTTTTCGTCGTTAAAGACGTATTATATTAATTTAAAAGAATAATCAATATAGTATTTATTGAAATATAATTTTAAATATAAACTGAATATTTTCTAAGGAACTTAAGTGATTAAAGCAGTTATATTTGCGTAAAACAACGCATAATAACAACATTATTTCATCATCGCGCAGTCATTGAACAAACTAATAATGTAAAAATTTATAATAATAGTCGTAAAACGCATTGAGGTCAAGGAAGTAGAGAAACGTTGCCCCGTTATAATTTATTTATGAGGATATTTCATACATTGTTTCTTGTTGTGTTTATTTATTTACATTTTTTTTCTGCTTCACGCTGTATCCCGCATACTTAGTGCTGAGACGCTCCGCTTCTCACTTTCTGCTAAATTCTGTAGGCATTGCGTGTTAAGTGGCGGTACCCAACGCCGCGCTTTGCCTCGACACCAGAACGAATAAATTAAAATATTGAATATTTTATTTCCGTGAGTAGAAATCGAATCCACAACTTGGCGCATTTGCTACACACTGGTGCCACTACGCCACGGCTGGCCTCAAGCGCTTAGTCATTACTTAGTATTTTTTAACTGTAATTGTAGGGTATGTTCTAATAAATACCAAATGTCTAACATATAATGAGCATGTAATATAGAGTTAAATCCACAAACATATATAAACATAACATACATACATATATCTTCTGACATTGCTTAATGACCACTGTGTATTAGGGATTACTGATACTAATCACCTGATTACACTGAGCGTTCTCTCTCGAAGAACACTATCAACATCTGTATACAAGTAGATAAACATACTTTTCCCAGAAAATAATAAAAACAAAAAATATAATATAAAATATAAAAATATAAAAATAAAATATATAAATAAATTCTATAAATAAATCAGAAATTAACCCATTAATAAAACTTAACGAGGGGTATAAAGTGTTCGAAGAGTAATAAATCACTTTCAACTTTAGACATTAAAAGTGTACAGCCTCAAACTTCAAAGTATTAGTATACTTATAAGATCATATTTATTTATGTCTGCATTTTAATATAGAACACCTTTGAAATAAATAATAACAATATTGCTTAAAATAATATTTGCTATTATAATATTAGAAGAGGCGATCGTGGCGAAGGGACAACTTGGGAAATAAAATAATTAATATTTTTGTTTCCCCGCTCTGGTAACGAGGCAAAGTGCGGCATTGAGTTCTGCCACTCAACGCAATGCCTCAAGAATTGTCTTGAAGTGTCTTAATGGGAACGTACTGTCTTGACACTAGGCGACTAGGTCCCTCTACCTACCCTGCTATATACGGGACAAAGAATGAAACTAGAAATATAACGCCATTCATTTCATTACTCCATAATATCCAACTGTGAATATAATAGTTGTGAATTAAATCTCTGCTCTGGGCTTACCAGAGCAACGGAAACAGAACGGAAAGGAAAGAATGATTGAACAGAGTGCCTGAACTCAATCTTACACTTTGCCTTGGTACCAGAGGGGAGAAATTAAAATATTAATAAATGATAACTCATTCCATCGAGTGGGAATCTAACCCACTACCGTCACGTCTACATTCACACACTTGTATCCCTGGCCTGGCCTGGCCACGACGGCCTAAAAGCTATTTTATGGATATAAATATATCCATAACTCATACCCTATAAAGGTACTATACTTTATTCAAAAAATAAAAAGAGAAAAATATAAGGTGCCAGAGTGTTTTATCCTGTCAATGAAATAACGTGAACGATACATAAAAGAGGGACACGGGATATTCGCATTCTATCAACGTCCACTCTTAATGAGCTATACGTGAACCAATCTCTATCTCTTTCAGCGGTCGACTGTTTTCGTGGAAAGTGTACGTTATTTATAATTTTTTGTTGCTTTAAATCTTTGCAGTTTTAATTAATTTATTTATTTAAAAGTGAATATAGTTTGAAATTTTTAAAAATATGTGAAAAAAAATCAAAACAGCTTTCTCTCTTGCCAAATGACAAGTCTACGTTATTACATTTGAGTAAGTATTTTATGATTGAGTTGTTTTAATGTATCTGACTCTATTTAATATTTATAGATCATTATAATAATTTATATTTTTTACTAATACTACTTATTTGTTCAAAAAAAACCACAACATTCAGTACTTTTATGACGAGTCGATCTGGAATCTCTTTTAAAATTTATTATATTAATATTTAAAGAAAGTCACGTTAGCGCGCCGGAAGCCCTAGACATAACCACTCGACATGTGCCAACATAATAAATATTTCAATGCACATTTCGCAATGCTCTTCCGAGAAAGGGGAAAAATAATATTACGAAGGCGAATTGTCTTTAGAATATTAATAAGGATTTTTTATGATTATATGACAGATACGATGTTGAATATGACATGAAGTGACCACTTGGACAAATTTAATTATGGACAAAATTATAGGAAAAACTTGTAAAGGAAAATAGAAATGTTTTAAAAAATAGAATTTTGGATTTCCATGTTTTTAAGGGTGGTAAGAATCTTCCAGTGGTCATATTACAAATTTGAATAAGTGATGATGGCAAATAATTTACTTTGTTGTGTTTTTACAACCTTCACATTGTAGAGGCTAGAGAAACTTCGTTCCTCACTTTCTGCCAAATTTTTGAGACATTGTATGTTGAGTGGCAGAACTCAACGCCGCGCTTTTGGCTTTTTACCACGGCGAAGAAATGGATAATGCATCATTCACGAGTGAGAAACAAATTCATAACCGTCGCATTTCAATCACACTGCCACTGTGCCATGGTGCCCAGTTTAATGTTCATTTAAAATACTCTTAAATAAGTCGTTTCACTTAAACGAGCTTAATTTTATAATTGACTTGCAATAACTTTGCCATACAAAATTTATGTAATCTTTTTGATAAATTTATTACTTTATGTATTCCTTTTGAGAAAATTGAGTTATTTATAACAACAAATTAGGGTATAATAAATTATAAATTTTATTAAACATCAAATTAATGTAATAAATAAAGAACTGGAGCATAATTTTTAGCTTACAATGTCAGGTAAATATAAATATCTATTTATATTTAAAAGTCATAAAAAATTACAATAATATATTAAGTTATAATTACACTTGTACAAGAAATCGAATATATAAGGGTAAATGTACAATGTATAGCAAAAGCACTACCGATGGAGCCTTAAAGTGCTGCCAACTGTAATTAAATCTAGTTTCTGCCGACAGCAGTAGTGTTTAATTTCCTGATTGTGTTTCTTGTGCTTTTGCGGAAATTCTACACGGAAGCTTTTGCCTTTTTAAATACATCGCCAGTGAAGGGATAAAATACTCGTGCTTAGGTTTGTGGTATTTTTATCATTTGGCTTTCTGTTTCAGAATTTAGACTTTGAAATAAACGGTACTTAGTTACGAGTGACGGATTCGATATTGGATTCGATCTATTTCACGTGACGTTATAAAAATGTGTAATTATCTTAGGGATTAATTACTACTTAAACTAATAATATAATATAATAATTATTTCAATATAATAGTATTTATCTTAATTTACGCAATGTTAAAATATTAGATTTTTCACATATTGTTATTGTTTTAGGTAGATTCATATAAAAAAACAATAATTATAATTAAATATAAATTACGTATTCAAAAATCTAGAAATAAAAATAATAGGAACATTTAATCAAAAGAAAAGTGAAATGTCAACAGCTATTTATTAGGGCAAAATTGATTTTCTCGTTTATTGAATCTTTGATCAATTAAAATGAAATCACTGAAACTTAGTTTAGTACTTGAGATATTACAGGAAATTGCCTATAAATCTTCGGTCATTTCTGAACATCCTGAGCTAGGGTCAGCAAGAACGTCTTTCACAGAATTTTTAATTGCCGTGTCATTACCAGATACAAGTTTTCTGATGTTATGACATAAAATTATATTGTAATATTATTTACTTACATGCTTTACTTGACATTGGAAATAGTCATTGGGATCATTATTATTATTAATTAAAGTAAAATTATTATTATTAATTGCTGTTTCGTTAAGTATACTAAGAATGAGTTAAATAAAAAAATAAACTTCACGCTGTATCCCGCACATAGCAGGGTAGGCTGAGGGAACCTAGTGTTAACACTCCGTTCCCCACTTTCTGCTGAATTCCGGAGGCATATGAGCTAAATAAAGTTAAAAAAACATACATATACTGGGACAGCGTAATAGTTATTGTATATACATATATACATATTGCAAACTAAGCTATGAAAATATGTGCTACGTAGCCCTTACTCCAAGCTCGCACAGAATTTCATTAGTCACTAACGAATCTCCGAAATGGCTTTAAATATTAATTTAAAGATACATTACTCTACTAAATATGCAAAATTAATCGTGTTATATTTGAAATGGTTATTTACTGTAACTTCTTATACGTACAATTCTTAATTTCCTTTCTATTTCTAATACTAAAATCAAACTCATCTATTTAGTTTGATTAGAAATTATTTTATTATAATTATGTTTTAATTGTAACGTAGAGTTTTTAAGTATTTCTAAATCATTTTCTATGGGCATGTCACCCAATAGCTGTACTTCGGCTACCGTGAGATAGGTGGCGCGCCCTAGTTGTCGCGGTAATTAATAGAAATATGTGCCAGCAGGGCTGTATTCGAGAAAAAAATTTTTGTATTTAATTTAATTATTTTTCAACTTTCCCTAAAGAAAAAAATATAAATATAATAATATTGCAAAATTTAATATGTACTACACTACTAACAAATGATGAAAGCTTTATTTTTTATCCCTTCACGCTGTATCCCATACAAAGCAGCATTGGCAGAGATGAAGACAGTGTTAAGACACAAAGTTCTCCACTTTCCGTCCAGTTTCTTGATATAACCTCTTGGTATTGTTAGCAGAGCTTGGAAATGGAAATAATGCATTCTGCGAGTGAAATGAAACCCATAGTCATTGCTATAACAGTCAGACGAAATGCCATTGCGTCACACCGCCCTTTAAACCTTAATAAAGGTTAACCAAATTGAATACAAATATTCAATTTCCTAAGGAAAATATTATTCCTGATGAAACTAATAATTATATAATTAAATTTTTAATTTCTTTGCATTTTTAGTTACATAAAGTAATCCGAGTATTAGTTAAATATTACTTATCAATTTTATCTATAATAAAATCGATGTACAATTAATTTCCAATGTTCTTTGCAACAAGCCCTCTTATTTCTTTGTGGCCGAGCTCTCATATATTTATACGTGAAAATAAAAAATACACACAAATTTGAAATGCACATAAAATGTGTTGATAATAAAACCGACTGTCACGCGCCCCTGACATGTTCATGACACGCCGAGGCCCGCTGACCTGCTTCTCTTCAGCCACCCGCGACTAGTCAANCCCTTCACGCTGTATCCCATACAAAGCAGACACAAAGTTCTCCACTTACCTGTACTGTACTGTATTGTTACCAGAGCTTGGAAATGGAATTAATGCATTCTGCGAGTGAAATGAAACCCATAGTCATTGCTATAACAGTCAGACGAAATGCCGTTGCGCCACACCGCCCTTTAAACCTTTATTACTATTGAATACAAATATTCAATTTGCTAAGGAAAATGTTATTCCTGATGAAACTAATATGGTAATATCTTTGCATTTTTAGTTACATAAAGTAATCCGAGTATTAGTTAAATATTACTTATCAATTTTATCTATAATAAAATCGATGTACAATTAATTTCCAATGTTCTTTGCAACAAGCCCTCTTATTTCTTTGTGGCCGAGCTCTCATATATTTATACGTGAAAATAAAAAATACACACAAATTTGAAATGCACATAAAATGTGTTGATAATAAAACCGACTGTCACGCGCCCCTGACATGTTCATGACACGCCGAGGCCCGCTGACCTGCTTCTCTTCAGCCACCCGCGACTAGTCAATTTACCTTAAAAAATCTCGGAAAACCTAAGCCCGAAAGAAAAGCTGTATGTTGACATAACACACATACATGGAGTAATGGTCACGCGCCCTCATTTCTTTGCCACGGCGAAACATTCATTCATTCTTTACACGACTTTGAAATTTATATATGAATTTCTTTGTAAAATTTAAGGGAATAAATTAAAATTTTATAATTTTACACATTTGTTATGTATTTATTTTATTATTATCATACTAAACTAAAGAATTATTACTTAAAATAAAAAGGTTATTTAAACCAATTATATCGATCAATATTCTATAAAATGGTATAACTTTTTTATTAAACAAACATTAAATGTTCAGGGAAGCGTGCCAAAATGCAATAGTGAAAACTGTAATTAAATCGGCTAAGCCGTTTCCGACATTAGCGTGAACAAACGCGCAGACAAACAGACATAAATTTTAATAATCATTGTGTTTGGTTCAATCCGCTATTAAACGCACTCAACAACATTTTTTTCAAAAATTTCCATGTACAGACACCAATCCTACAGATATAGATAATAGTAAATAGTGAGTAAGCATAGGTATGTACATACATAACGAAAGTTACGAAGAAATGAAACAAGTGAACAACATGAGCCGTTTCGGCGATCTTTTAAAACTCATGCAAAGCAAACAAATTTGGAATGTTCACAGTCAAAGTGCTGCGTTTTGCTGGAATAAATTTCAATATAACTTCACATCTCTATAGAGCAATGAATTATTCAGATGTTGCTACCGTGTTATATATAAAGTTTGTTAGTTCAACTGAAAACTAAGAAGAAACTTCATTTAAATACTTTAAAAGTTAAAATTGTTTTGTAAATTAAATAAGCAAAAGTTAAATAAATAACACTACAGTTCTTAGATTTATAAGGTTCTATATTATATGAAATGTGTTTATCAATATAATATGTAACAATAGAAAATACAAGTTCTGACAATGAACAATTTAATTTAATAATATGTAATGCGAAACATAGTTCTTAAATTATAAGCATAGCAAATATAATAATTCCGTTAATTTTTCAGCTTCACGCTGTATCCCGCATATCTTCAGGGCAGCGGAATCTTAGTGTTAAAATACTCCTTTCCGCAATTTCCACCAAATTTTCGAGACATAGCATGTTGAGTGGCAGAACTCAACGCCCCACCCTGCCTTGTTACCAGAGCGAAGAAATGAAAATGCTATATATTTCATTCGCCCGAATTGGAATCGAAACCTACAACCATCGCGCTTACAGTACACGCTTCTGCCACTGCGCCACGACGGGTTCAATAATTCCGAAATAATTTCACTTATATTACTTAAGTTTCTCAGGTTTTTGTAAATGTATTACTAGATGTAGGTAACATCTTTCTTACTGAATAGAATCAACAAAAGCAAACATAGAGTAATATACGTGCAGACACAATACTTATATATGCAAAAAAATGTTGTTTTTATATTTTATACTATTACAAAGTTAGGAATTTATCAATAATTATTTATTTTCATAATGTGTTATACTTTAAAAATAATCTATATTTTATTTTATTGACAGGGTTTTATTATTATAACCAATAATTTAGGAAACTTTAATATTAAAAAGATAAAAAAGCTACCTAGCCACACAATAATTCATCTAAAAATACAAGTCGCATTAAAATAGCAAAGTAAACATTAGTTTTCATTTAGATTAAAAATAGCAAAAACTTATTGGATTTACCTTACGATCTCCATTTCAATTATGTAACGCGAATATTATCCATAACTGTATTATTAATTCTATTAAAATAGAAGCTATATTGTATTTGATTACACTTCTCATAATCCAGTAAGTGGAGTACATACGGCAGACTACTAAGTGCTACAAATCCCCTTTCCAATGCCCCGTACCGCAGTAACGCATCGATATTATCAATTATACGACGTGACCAGAAAAAAAATAAGTGAAAAGTAAATTAAAAAATGTCATCAGCCCCTTTGGCTCTAGCAATTTTATTAGCAAATGCAATTTTATCTCGAACGGACTGTGACCTATCAAGGGAAGTAAATTCATTAGAGACAGGCGCCGCGAAATCAGTTTTTACTTTGCAAATCCAACAAATCCGAACCACGGATGAGACCGCGGCAGCGTCGGCCGGAAACAATCTGAACGTCTTCGATGCTGCCGTACCAAGTAACTCTATAGAAGTACAAGGAGAAAATTTCCGAGCAATCTCGACAATTCATCCGATTGGGGAAACGAATGTCGCTGAAAAAATAAAAAGTGATCAAGATGGGGGAGCCAGCAAATTACTTTTATCAGAAGGAAATTTACGAGAGAGGAAAAGCGACTTGGAAAATGAGAAAGCTTACAGTTTAAAACAGTCAATGAACTTAGTGGGGGATAATTGTTTCGATACAACGTACAGAGATTATAAAAATAGGGAAACAACAGATAAAGACGAAAGATCGTACTCCGACATTAATTATGCGAAAAATATGGAAATGGAAAATATTAAAGGTGTAGGAAATACTTTGAACAAAAGAAACTCTTTTAATTCTGACAGTACATCCGCTTTTAGAGCCTGGTTAGAGAAATTTAATATATTTCAATCTGTAACAAGTGAAGAACCAGTAACAACAGAGGAAAATATTGAAACATTAACAACAATTACACCAAATACTGAAATTGCAACTATATCTAATACAGTGCCAATAATTCCGATAACCACGGATATATCTGATGATTTTACAAGTCTCATTAATGTTACATTACAAGTGCTATCAGATGATACGACGAACACTGTTGAAGATACAGATGAAGATTTCTATACGACAAAAGAAAATGCTAAAATAAAATTTAGCAGCTTACCCCAAACTCAGACATATTTGATACCAAAATTTAAACTGGATAACGGGATTCACCCTTTCACGTTCATGTCAAAATTTTTCTCTGTAATATACTTTTCTGACTATCCAATTGGTAAGGCATCAAAAAGGACAATAATAACATAGTAATGTTGCTACCACATTAAAAACTATCAATATTTCATTCGTAGGTCCTGTCAAGGATATTGTTGGAGGGAAGTTTTCTTTTCCCTTTTCTTTTTTAAAGGTAAGTTTGAGTGTATATTAATATAGTCACTATATAAGAGGCCGTCATGCCGCAGAGGCACAAACGTGCGACTATAAACGTGTCAGGTTGTGGATTCGTTTCCCACTGTAGGAAATGGAAAATTTCCATTTAAATGGAAATTATCATTTCCTCGCTCTGATAATGAGGTAAAGCGTGGCATTGAGTTCATCACTCAACACGCGACGCCTCCAAAGTTCTGTGGAAAGTGGAGAATAAAAGTGTCTTAATGGCAAAGGAGTATCTTAACACTAGGTTCCGTGGTTCCCTCTGCTTACCCCGCTACGTGTGGAATACAGCGTGAAGTTAAATAAGAACTATATTTTATTCAATTATGTATTATAAGTCGTTACAATAATTATATTTTTCAAAATTATATGGCAACAAAAACAAAAACTTAACCATCCCGGTTAAAGTTCAAAGCTTTTAAAAAGTAGGCACCTTGCCCACTAGTGCTATGAACACAGCAACATAACAATGCGATGTAGTTTATCCGACAAACTTCTCTCTTTCAAAGCTGCACGAAATTTTACAACATTTTCTCCAAGAAAAGTAAATTCTATTGTAAAAAAATAAATAAATAGAAATGAAAAAAAATATATATTATTATTTTCTCAAATCGACATAATAATTGAATGTCGTATATTATATGACCAGTATTTAGTTTTATGACGCCAATGTCACGTGGCTTTATCTCATTAAATGTCTATAACAATTATATAAATAGCCTGTTAAGATCAAAAGAAAATTATATAGGAAAGTATTAATATAAATTAAATTATTTTTCCATAAATACTTACTTTTATCGTAATTCCATTTATTTAAAGGACAACTCTATATAATTATAAAATGAATTTGAATATTAATTAGCAAAACAATAAAATTAAACTATTATTTTTTAATAACTATATTACATTGAAATATTTAAAAAAAAATCACTGTAAAGTTTTAATGCAAATAAAATTTAAGAGGCTTGCTATACATATAACATATTTAGGTAAATTATTATTAAATTGTTAAAATATTCACATCCGATTAATTACAATTAACTTATTTAATATTTTTTAATCTAATATCTTATAAAATATAAAACATTTTTTTTTATTTACACATAAAGTTCGTCGCTGGGAACAACACTTAAGAATTTCTTAATGATATTGAATGTAATGTGAATGACGGTGTCGATGATGGGCTTTCCGAACTCCTCTACAACTTGTTTCCAGTTTTCATTAAGGAATGCTAATACTGATTGACCTGAAAAGTAAAATACGAATACTGTAAATATAAAATCGAAATAGAATTTATCTTAATCTAATTATTGCACGAGAATATTTTTCATGTTGTGTATCTATAGTATACATATTTAAACATGATACTTGTTTCGTTCACTCCATTCTCCAATTTTCGTCCAACTTTCGAGATTCTCGATTCTCTCTTGGCTGTTTTTTTATTAATTATTTAGTGGTTTATCAATCTATAAGCAATGACCAAGAGAATCATATAACTCCCTCATTAGCTAGGTCCTTTAGACACTAACATAAGCTATTCTATTACAAAAACGCTATAAGAATTTGAAAAAATATACTGTTTCCATTCAATTAATTGGAAGCGTGTTTTTAGAATGGTTGTTTTAGTACTTACTAAGTTCAGGGTTCCCCTTGAATAAGTTGGTGAAGACGAAGCTACCAGTCTCTCCAAACTTATAAGTAACTTTGTAATTTTTCACTTCACGGTAAACAACACCATCACGCGTTTTATCCTCTAAGTTTATTTTTGCTTTAAAAATTATATTGGCTGTAAAAAAAACATAAATTTACAATTTTTACAGAAACTGCCAATACTTAAAATTTATCATACTTTCTTTTTTTTTTCGTCACGAATATAGTAGAGAAGACAGAGAGAGAGTCTAGTATCGATCAATCAATCCACTGTCCTTTCGCGTTTTCTGCTCCAACATCGATCTTGAGCGTGGTTTGAGCGTGGTCGTGGTCTTACATAAAAAAAATACAGAATTATGACTAACGTGTTTTGATCTTTGCATCTCCATCACCATTAATAGCAACAATCAGTATTCTGCCATTCGCTTTATATTTTGCTTTCAATGTTATATTGCAACGGAGTTCCAGGTCAACGCTTAATCCGTCAAATCTAAAAAAATAAACGTACAATAAGATAAATTATCTAATTATGAATTAAATGTGATTAATAGTATTTTTTTCACGCTAGGAAAATGTCTCGAAACACAGTTCTTAGAATGGGAATCAAATTGAAAAAACGATCGATTCGTTTCTGAAATTGAAAAGCAGGAAAACAGTAAAAACTGCTCCCTATTAACTTCTAAAGATACTAGACAAAAGAATTATAAAAAAACATACTTACCTAACATCTTCTACAATACATTTTCTAAGGCCGGTGACTGTGCCATTAGTCATTTCTATTTTGAAATTTCCCGGTAAATCTAAACTAATTTTATCTTGTTCCTGATGCAATGGATCCATAGGCGGTATACCTAAACTTGGTATACCTTTCACGAATTGAGGAATTGTCTCCTGGAAATTTCTCTTTAGACAATCTGGCTTTAATCCTGGACATGGCTGAATGAAGTCCGCTGTAAATTAAATTAAATCAGCTGCACGCTGTATCCCGCAAGCAGAGGAAACCCAGTGTTAAGACACTCCCTTCGTGTTGAGTTGCAAACCTAGCGCCACGTTTTACCTCGTTATCCGAGCGAGGAAATGAAACTATAAATTAAAATAAGTATTTGATTTCCTCGTTCAGGGACAGAGCACCCTCTTCCCTCCCCATCGGGAGTCGCTGTAAAAGCCAATAGGGCTAACAGCATTAACATCAAGACCGAAAAAAAAAATGGGGATTGAACCCACAACCAGTCGCATTTACAAACACATTTTGTGCCCCTGCACCACGACTGGCCTGTTTAATTATACGTTTATGTTCTCTATTCTACATGTTAATGATTTTTAAGTTTAAAAATAATAAAATAATCTCTTTCAAAAAAAAAACAATTACAATTTTAAGTAATCTTAAAAATAACTGTATTCTGTATTATTTTAGCAAATTTATTTATTTACCATTATATTTTTATTATTATGTTAAGACCATAATCCAATAATAAACACATTACTCACGTGACACTTTCGAAGAACCTTTACAAAATAAAACAAATAAATTAATTAATAATATTATTTTATGATTAAACATTTTATTCTATAATAATTAATTATTTCAGAAAACAATTAAATACAGTTCTTTTTAATCCGCTCGAGCTCAGATCGTAACTATAAATTATACGTCCTCCGATTCTCATGTGTATGTTGGTATGCAAAATTATTTAATGCCAACATTTTAATATATAAGCGGTGGCCATTTTCGTATGTTTAATACATATTAGTAATTGGGATTGTGTCGAGGCCACTTTATATCATTTAAAAGTTCGTAATTAAAATACTCATGCAGCTACAATTATGTACCTTTAAGTTTAATATGAAAGATTATTAAGTTTTGTATTTTTGTTGTGGCTATAGATAATTTTCGGCGTTGAGTTCCGCCACTCATCAGGCAAAACCTCCAGGATTCGGCGGAAAGTGGGGAACGTTGTCTTAACACTAGGTAGTAGGTAGTAATTTGTAGTAGGTATTGTATTAAATTATTAAATTTCGTAGATGTATAAGCTAACGCAACATGTTAAAAAATACATAATAACGACACACATACATACATGTATATAAATAACAAAATAAAATATTATTGTATATTATTAGTATTTTAAATATATAATCGATTTACAAATACTAAAATGTTATTTATAAATTGATTATATATTTAAAGTAAATGAAATCTGAATAAAATTTAAAAAGATTTTATTTATACATCGACTTTGACATTTTAAAAGGATCGCTTCCTGTAAGTTGATAGCGGCGAAGTCATCCATTCGCTAATGGAAGTCATACTAAGAATCCCCATAGAAAAATACAAACTGTGGAGGGTAATATTCTTTATCCCATATTTATGACAGTCTTTGACCGCTCTACATATTATGTAAATAATGCCACCATTATTGTAAAGTAAACATAGACAAATGAAAATATTAATTTGAAAATCATTAGCAAATACATAAAAGAAATAAAAGAAAAATATGGTTGTGAAATCGAAAAGCCTATAGTTAATTATATATATTGCTAATGCATTCACAGCATCGTAGCCTTTCAAAGATATCAAATTTAATCCATTAGTTGCAAAGCAACGTATTTTATGACAGAAAAATAAAATATTATCTAAGCAAATACTCAGGGTAATGAGATTCTATTTAATCTACAAATGAGCCTATTTCTCATCAGACGAGATGCATCGGTCATTTCTGAATCAAGCCTGTCTCTGATGTAATATTAAGTCATTCCACTCCACTTAAGAATAATATATTTTCTTTCATTTTCGCTGTTAGACAAAATATTTTTTTTTGCTTATTGTGTATATATGTAGCATGGTAGGCAGAGGGAATCTAATGTTTAGACACTGGGGTCACCACTTCCTACCAAATATTTGAGATTGCGTGTTGAGAGGCGGAACTCAACACTGTTCTTCTGGTTACCGGAGCAAAGAAAGGAATTTTCCTTTCCTTGATTATTTAATTCCTTAATTATTTAATTTGTTCCTCCAAATTAAAATCGAACTCACAACCGTCACGTTTACATTCAAACATCTCGAACAGAAGATTTATTTATTTATTTAAATTTTGTCTTTAATCTGATTAGTGTTTTATTTATTGTTTTAGTCTATCAGAGTGGAATCAACATTTTTGGTGTTCATCATTATTTTTGGAATACTAGCTCTTATTATTCCGGTCTACCTTTTTATAATAAGTTTGATATCGCTGTTTTCAAAATCAAAATGCACTGATGAGATCGAATCTGGAACTTTATTTCTGGAACCGGACGGGCGAGATTGTCACGACAAAATACTTGTTACATTTACTTTTCTGTTTTTTCTTATATGTTGGTAAGTGTTGACATTTCTCATAAAATATTGACTTCCTTGTGTTAAAAAAATAAAAGCTATTAAAGAATTGTTGTCAATGATAAATATGCGAATCATTAAAATGAGTTTGTGATGACCTTTCCATATTGCACCTTGGTGCAGTAATCGTCTGTAGCAAAGAAAACTAATTAAGTTGGTACGTACGTTCAGTTCACTTTTACTAGATGAGACGATGGTTTATAAGATTTTTGTTGTAATTATAAAATCATCATATATTATATTAAGATAGGAAATAGTAATTGTAATATGGAAAAAAAAATATTCCCTTGTATTTAATCAAGTTTCTCAGTTAACAAACTATTTTCTTATTCATTGTACTTAAACTTTCTCTCGCTAAGAAGGTTCAAATTAAATAAGGATATATGAGCCGGTAAGTACGTAAAGTAAATAAAAAGCCATCAAGTTCCCAATTCCCAAACGCCTTCGGTCCAATTAAGAGCTTTCAAGACAATTGGACGCAGGTAGAAATCTGGGGAACGCGAGGCATTACGGCTCTAATGACGGCCCCAACGATATTACCAAGTACCGAGGTGACTTACCATCTTAATGCAATTAAAGTAATATTTTTTTTTAAATATAATATAGGTAACTAACTATGCATTGTATATAATTGTAAAAATTACATATTTAAATATAAAAAAAATAGGGAGAATTTATTGATTTGTGAAGAATTTCCAGTACGTGTAAGACATCCACTATTTTATGTTATCTATTTTTATTCTTGTTATATGTAATAATTATTATTGATAATTCACTAAGCCACATTCAAGTTATTTGTATAGCAGAAGAAAGTAGAAATAAGTTGATACACTTCAAGAGATTCGCGACTCTTTTTTTATTGTAAAGTATACATATCAAACTAGATGTGAGTTTGTTAAGGTTCTATTTATAAGATCTGGTTGAAGTCGATTCTTTTTTGTTAAAAATTATAATTATTCTTATAGCATGTTAAGTTCACAAAGACGACTTAAGTTTTTTCAAATTATTTTAACATAATTATTTATATTGTCTCATAATTCAGTTGTAGGTAATCTATAATTTATGAAAGTAACGTAACCTATATATGAAAACATTAAATATTTCAGCTTCTTAATATCAGGTATGGTGTTTACCAACGAACAGTCTCGTATAGCTGTAGCGGAAAGCCGGAACATATTGAGCTGCGCGTGCGCAGATATAGCGTCCTGGCTTTCAACTGCTGCAACGGAATTACATCACAGCCTTGTACCACCAGTCGACATGGTGTATTACGCTTATAAGGAAGATTTAAGAGGCATGTATACAGTTTTAACGTGCTTTTATTAAATAAGAATTTTGTAAGAATCTTGCAAATCTTCAAATCTTGCAATTGATAGATAGGTACATCAATTTAAGAAAATCTTGCTTGTTATTTTTTTTTTAAATTTGGTCTCATATCTTCAATCAAGACAGTACAATATTCGCCCAGTCTAAGCATGATGTTCTTGTCAGCGTAACCAGGACAACAAGTAGTAAATTTTAGCGTGTTTTATATAAACTATTTACAGATTTTAAATTGATAAACTAGTTACTAGTACTAGATTTTAACTTGGCTATTAAATATTTTTAAAGTCTTATTTGTATAATTCTAGAGATTGGCACTTTAATGATCTCGTAATTTTAAAATATTGTGAGTTAATCAACTTGCTATTCCTGTGTTAATAAGGCAAAGCAACCTTCCCTATTAGGTGATATATGTGATTAAGATTCATAAGTCGATTCTTAGTTTATATGCATACGTACGTCGTACACCAATTTTCTATGGTGAAATTGACATAACATTGACACAATTTGAAAAAATACAAGAATTTAAATTTGTTATATACATCATATTTTTTACATTGTATGACAAAATTCTATCAACTTTTCTCTATAAGTAGTTGAATAAAACTGTAATCAACTGAAAGGAAATTTTGTTTACCTCGAGCATTCCAAAAGGTTATTTTCTTTCGTCTAACGAGCTCTTTCCGTAGAGTGCGATCCCTTGACATAATAAGAAGGCCAAACTTGGAGTTTCAGAAAAACACATACTCGTGAATATAAATTTCACAAATCATTCAATACAAAAATAAAGAAATAAATAAAATATAATATCTGAAAAAAAAATAGGTTGGTTTTCTGCACATGCCTACCACATATTTTCGGGAACCTCTAACAAATATTTATTGCTAACAATTTAAACGCCGCTTCACCCGATTAAAAATATCATTATTTTATAGCCAAATGACACAGAATCTTTACATAAATTGTAGCTTATGTGTTACTCTGATGTATAAGCTATATTACTGGAAAATTTCATCTAAATCGGTTTAGTAGTTCTTGTGTCAAACTGGAAAAAAGATCATATACACAAAACAAATAATATAATACAAAATAAATAAATAAAAATTATTTGTACAGCTAAAATAGCTTTATAAAAATTATTTTCATCCATTGCAGACGCAGAAGCCCTATTGGGACAACCGATACAACAAGCGATAGTCTCTGAGAGCGGGATTGACCTGGTTCTAGACTCTTTGGCAGATATTATAACAGGTGATGAATTGTTTTATACAACTCCAATATTCAAAGGTTGCCTGGAGATCGCTTCAAGCGATAAGACCGCCTTGTACTTTTTTATTATTTTTTAAGTTTGTATAATATGTTCTTTTATTTTTTTAATGTGCAATAAAGTATATTTAATATTATTTTTCAACACGTACTTCTTTTTAAATATAAATGTTAAAAATAAATTTATTACTTTTGTTGATTAATTATATAATTAGCATTTTTTTGCATTTTTGCATTGTTATTATTTAAATTAATCTATGAAATTAAATAACAAAATCATAATCCCCTCAATTTCTCTATGCGGATTATCCCAAACTGGTGCATTTTAAAAATAAGCCTTATTAACAGTTCTTATATGAGTTGCATGTTGATGATTTAATTTATTTATTTTTATAGATTTTTTTCGACTGCATGCTGTATCACGCATGTAGCATGCGTTGGAAATGCAAAGGGACTTAGTTATGACACTCTGTTCCCCACGGACGGCCTATTTTTAGTTATTAAATATATTATGTTAAATACAAATTATTTCTTTAGAAAGCGAGGATTTATCTACAAAAATGTCTTCTTTACGCGATATCTGCATTAAAGCCGGTCTACTAGCAACTGGTGCATCTGATAGAATAAAAGATTTGACAGTGCAATTGGATAGTATGAAAAGAAACTGTATACAAAAGGATGCACCTTTATGCGATACGCTTAATACTAACACCTTACATGTTATGATGAAATTTGATTCTGTAAGTATTTTAAGCAAAATTGTAAGTATTCTTTATTGAAATTAACTGGATGTTGGTACATTCTCCATTAAAATCTGTATATATATATATATTACATATATTAATGAATTTTCTAGTCATTTATAAACCGAGTTAAATCATTAATTTTCTAGATACTTCAAGAGCGACAGCTATTAGAATTGAAAACTTTAGGCGTTGTGAACTTAACTCAAGCGATATTCATCGCTAAAAAAGAAATACGAACTTTACCGTCCGCCATATCTTCGCAAACACAACGTGTTAGAGATGGTAAGAGGATACTAACCTACATATTAAACGACTTACGAATAAATATTTAAGTAGTTTTGAAGACGACATAATACCCCACGAGAGTTTTACTTATTATGTTAGTTCATATTTATTTTTTTAACAAAATGTTTCTACATATTAGTGAAAAATATTAATATTTAGAAAATGCAACCTGAAAAAATCTACAAATATCACAAAGATAACTTCGAGCGAAAAAAAAGTATTCGCCAAAACAAAAATGCACAGTTGCAAAAGTAAAAATATTTATATAAACAAAAATATTTTCTCTACAAACTCGGTGGACTAAAAGCAAAAAAAATATGAAGTAACAAAAGTACCAATTCCGCAGATATAGTCCGCGACATAGAAGACCGTAGACAAATAGTCCACGACTCAGCGCGCGTACTGAGCGACATAGTGCGATACCTCTCCGTGGCGTTGCACACTCTCGATAGAAACATGGATGTGGGGCTGGATAGAGTCAATAAGTATGAATTGTGGAGGTGGATTATTATGTTGGGTAAGTTTAAATTTTGTTTAAATTGATCATTGGGATATATATGGAAATGTAATACAATATAAAAAATAAAGTTTCACGTTATATCCCGCACATAGCAGGGTAGGCAGAGGCAACTTAGTGTTAAAACACTCCGTTCCTAACTTTCCGCCGAATTCTAGAGGCTGGAACTCTGAACTGGAATTTGAGATGCGAGTGAGATAACACCAGAAACTCATCTTCAATCATAAAGTTATATTATTTGCCTTCTCAAACTGTTTCGATAAATACAACAATTTATTCAAGATTACAAAAGACAAATTAAAAAAAAAAATTTTTTGAGCTTTATATTTGCATTGTAATATACGGAAGTAGCCTTAATGATGATAAGCATTTTATTTACGTAATTTAAAAATATTAACATAAATGCAATGATAATTAAAACAGTGTTGACTTGTATACTTATTTCTTGACTAACCTTGCACTGAGCTCGTGAACTTTAACTAAATTAAGAATAAATAAACTCCATTTTTTATTATTTACATATTTTCAAGCTGTTTTTGAAAATATGTAAATAAAAAGGGGGGCCTTACCTCTACAATTGTAAGATTTAAAATTTATAACTCAAAAAGACGGAATAAAAATCTCATACAAACATATCATATCGATTCATGTTCTAAATTAATTATTAAACTCAAACTACCGTAAACTGATTAAGGCAGATAATTTAAAAAAAAACTTCCAATAAATAAAAACAAATAAATGAATGAAAACATATTTATATACATAATAATTTTAGTACTTGCAACATTTTCAAGGTTTCGACTTTATAATATAGCTTTCATACGTTAATGTCAGTTAAGTATGAAAATATTTTTTTTGTTTTTTCTCTTGTAAGAAATATTACTACAGTACAAGACGCTAACAAAGCCATCTCATTTGTAACATGTATATATCAACGTCCCCCCAAATGCTGACAACTGACTCTTCATTTGTCAATATTAATCTTCATATTCGGAAAAATAACCCTTACAGCGTTTCCATTTTTACGAGTATGTACTTTTGGTAAAGAGATAATCAATCAGCTTCACGCTGTATCCCAAATAAAACGGGGTAGGCAGAGGGAATCTAGTGATAAAACACTCCGTCTTGCACTTTTCGCTGAATTTTTCAATAGATTGTGTGTTGAATGGCGGAATTTAAGGCCAGGCCTCTGGCCTTAGTGCCAGAGCGAAGAAATAAAAATAATAATAAATATCTAACAATAAAGATATCTAATGGATTATTATGTTATTTTTTATGATGACTATGCGTATATGCATAGAAAGGTTGCGTATTACTCAAAATCCTGTACAATATGTGGGTGATATACAGAATTCATATAACATTCAAACTAAATATGAATATATACTCGTAACTCAATAAGTAATTCATAGTTAAATATCCAATGGAGAATAATCACAAAATTTAAATTCTAGCTCATCGTATTGTCTTTTAAAAACAAAAAATACGTGTGAAAGAATTATTTTGATACGTCTATTAGTTTTTGAGATATTGTCCTTTAAAGTAAGCGCGCGACGCGAGATTCCGTCGGGCCGTAACCGACTCGCGTGACGTCACAGGTCTTGCAAAACTCNAAATAACCCTTACAGCGTTTCCATTTTTACGAGTATGTACTTTTGGTAAAGAGATAATCAATCAGCTTCACGCTGTATCCCAAATAAAACGGGGTAGGCAGAGGGAATCTAGTGATAAAACACTCCGTCTTGCACTTTTCGCTGAATTTTTCAATAGATTGTGTGTTGAATGGCGGAATTTAAGGCCAGGCCTCTGGCCTTAGTGCCAGAGCGAAGAAATAAAAATAATAATAAATATCTAACAATAAAGATATCTAATGGATTATTATGTTATTTTTTATGATGACTATGCGTATATGCATAGAAAGGTTGCGTATTACTCAAAATCCTGTACAATATGTGGGTAATATACAGAATTCATATAACATTCAAACTAAATATGAATATATACTCGTAGCTCAATAAGTAATTCATAGTTAAATATCCAATTGAGAATAGCTGCAGCATAAGTTGTAGTTGTTGTTTTTAAAGTGTTATTCCGAGCTGAAAACAAAGAAAAATATTTTTATTTAATAAAATTTGAACATAGCGAGATTTAAATCCGTACTTCTAGGACAATTTCCATATTCCTGATTTTTATTAACTGTAAACGTAATACTATAAAAAAAGAAGAGAAAATTAATTAAATTCTATATTAATTTAAAGAAAATTAAAAAGTGTATTTTAAAAAATAAACTTAAAGAACAAACACACTCACGAGTGTCACTTTATTATTCACAGGGTGTAATGTAATCCTCGGCTTCGTGATGGTCCTCATTTTGTTTGCGATGTGTTGCGGATGCGGGAACGCTAAAATTCATGCGAAAAGGACATTACAAGTGTAAGTTACATAGCATTTTTTAATAAAATAGTTTTTTTTTTAAATTGTATGTTAATTAGTTAAGGAAATGCAGACGAGGTCATTGATGCCAGTCGTGGCACAGGGGCCGAAGTGTGCGTGCGTGGTTATGAGTTCGATTCCCACTCGAGCAAACGAAATATTTAGTAGTTTAATTTCATTGTAGCATATTATGTATAAATATTTGTAAAAGAAATAAAATAAATGTATATATATATATATATAAATACAAGGACATACCACACAATCGGAGTGGCATTTTCGTTATAAATACTATTTATGATCGAATTGTTTTTTTTAATACCATTTCCTTGTTTATAGAAGCCATATAAAACCGATTTAGGCTATCATAGCGCAGTGGGAAAGTGTTTGACTGAAATGTGATCGGTGTGGGTTCGCTTCCATGGGAATTAATTATATTGATTTCATCGCTGTGGCAAGATGAAGCGCTGGGTTGAGTTCTGCCATGCGACGCCCAATGTTTCGAATTTACGTGGGAAATCGAGACATTAGTGTCTGTCTGTTCGACGTTAGGTTGTCTCTGGCAGAGAATCTCTGCTTACCCTGTTATACGTATGTGAGATAAAGCGTGAGCCCAAAAAAATATACACATACACACAAGACAGCATTCTTTCTTCATATCTATAGCTTAAATACAAATATCTCATATTGCTTAAAATTTTATTACTATTTATAATAGATATTATTATTTTTAGATCTTCTTTCTGCATATGTATTTTCTCAATTATTTTATGGAGTGTTGTTTCTGCTACTTTTCTGATCGCGGGGCACGCTGAGGTACGTTAATAGTTTACTATTTTGTGTTTATTTGTATTTAAAATTGAATTAAAAACTATAAGAGGCCATCATGTCACGTTAAAACAGTGCGATGGTTAGGTTAGGTTAGGTAGGTTCAATGCCTAATTGTGGAAATGTACTATTTTTATTCCCTTGCAAGAGAAAGAGTGATATTAACTTTCGCAACCCAACAGGCAAAGTCTTAAAATCAAGGCAGTGCCACATTTAAATCTAAATCCATTTTTCTCCCACTCTACATATGAAATATGTATATGTAACTAAGCCATAAATATAGATAAAACAAATAAATATCGAAATCCGTTTAAAATTATTAATAAAATCTTAACTTAGGTTTTAAATTATAAAAGTATTAGTAATTTTACTATGTTGTGTCTTCTTGTTGTTTATTAGCAATTTTACTTTAACGATGTTTGCTCTATTTAAATAGCTGTTTAAGCTTTTAATATACAATAATGTCTTTGATAAAATTTTATATAAGACTAAAATTATGAAAATAACATCTTTAAATTTAAATAATGACCAATTGCTTCGTAATAAAAAATAATAATTATAAAAATAAACTTTAGGCCGCCGTGACGCAGGAGCACAAGGGTATGACTATAACGCGGAGGGTTGTGGATTCTATCCCCACATCTTCAATTCTTCATTCATGAAGAAATGAAGATGCGTGACAACAAAAGCAGGGCGTTGAGGTCCACCACACAACACGCAATACCTCAAAAAATTCAGCAGAAAGTGTGGAAAGGAATGGCTTAAAACTAGGTTCCCTCTGCCTAACCAGCTGTAGGCAGAATCATTAATAATTTATCTTACTTATAAGGAATGAACGAACATAAAATTAAATGCGTGTAATTTAATTAATTACTATTTTAGGCTTTCAATACTTATTTTATAAATTTCAGATTTACGCTTGCCAAATACTATGGGATACACAACAGTATAATGGTCTGTCGATGCTCTTAGACCGACCATCGCCCTTGTTATCAGATAACGAGGGAGTTTTCGACGCTTTGTTCAGAGATCTAAAAAACGTAACCATCGAAGTGCCTGTCAAAAATATTCTAAGGTAATATTATATGTCATTTTTGTATAAAGAATTACATTAATGTTGAAAACTGAATTATTGATACAACAAAAAGCTTTTATAGACTCCAGGGAAAATTTACTGAACATAAAGTACTTACTTATATCTAAAAGAAAATTATAATGAATATTTGCTTCATCTCTTTAGAAGTGTACAAGGTTTTTATTTTAAATCTGTTTAATGAGATGGTTGTAATATTCAGATTTAGTTCTCTGATAGTAAGAATAAATAAAGCTGAAAATCAAATTTTCATCTTTATATACTTTATGTGGTGTTGGTAATAAAATATTCGTTGTGGATAATTGCTATAACCTTACTAAAAGGAAGGCCTATAAAATTCCAAATTCACATTTTTATAATCAAGTTTTCTAAAAAGTATAAGAAGTATTAATTTTTAAAAAGTGTTTTACTCAAAATTTCGTTTATAACAGAGAATGCGAAAGGAACGAGCCAGCGTACATAGTGTTTCAGTTAGACAAAATATTAGATATCAACAAAGAAACATCTTATTTTGAATGGGACGAATTACAAGACGACTTGAAGAGGCTTTCCACGACTATCGACGTTGGCTTCCTGAAAACAATATCTGACAGCTTCAATAAACTCCTGAACAGAATACTAGTAGTGTCTGACGTGAATTTAACCAGATACAGGTAAGATTTAAAAAGTCTTATTTAAATAATGTTTTAAGTAGGTATATATTATCTTTACTAAAGATATAATGACCAAAAATAATATGATAAAAGATGTAGAAGTTTTACTAAAAATATGAACAAAGAAAATTCTATTCATTCTTCGATTTTATAAGTAATATTTATAGTGCCTACTTGTTGTTTATTAGCAATTTCACTTTATTGTTCTTTGCTTAGTCTTATTTCATAGCCTTTTAAGCTTCTAATATACAGTTAACTATTTGAAAAACAATTTTACAATATTTTGAATTTATTTCTTACTAATAATTTTGAAACTTTGTAACTGTGAAAAAATCTGCGTTAATAAACAGAATGGATCAATTCTGCCATAATAAACATTTACAAATTACTATTTAAATTAGTTAATTAAGTTAAGTATACGGAACAATACAAAATTACAAATACTTCATTTAGAGGAACACAAATACCTACTTTAATTTTAAATATTCGAAACTAATTAGTACCCATAACCTCTATAAGTTTTTAATTCACGCCACTAGCTACAATAGCTTTAGTATTTCTTCACTTATCTTTCAATTCAATCTTCGTGCAATTATTAATTAAAATTAATCTTTCTTATTCCAGAATGGATTACAACGGACCGGTTGTCGGCAAAGACCTGCCATCTTTTGTGGATCAATTAGAAAATGTCGCAGCACAAGTAACGGATCAGAACACTGCAGGAAGGTTACAAACTTTAGGTATGTAATAATACTATAATTTAGTATTAAATATAAATAAATAAATTTCTTGTTTTAATAGAAAATTACAGTATAATATAGACACGTTAACCACCACCCATTTAATGCGTAATAATCCACATTCCTAAAATATCATAATCATATATGGTTCTAGATTTAGTGAAAAGTGGAGAACGTAAAGATAAAACTTTATTCTTTGATTCTTAAAATAATTCATAGATGAAAATAACCTTAATCAAATTGATTGAAAATGAAAATTTTAATATCAAGTTTAATCTGCCCACGGGACTACTTTGTTCCCGGTATTATGAAATATTAAATAATAAATCAAGTACTTTCTAAGGCTTCATTTATTAAATAAACAGAATTTTAATAAAATATAGTATATTTAGCATTAATAAGTTTTTTACTATAATTTATAATTAATGTATAAAACAAAAATTCGTCAAGTTTATGGTTAACACTGTTAATCTGAATTTGAATAAAAAGAATAAGTTTATCTTTAGTTAATGCCTTTTAAAGCTTCCCGGTACATAAAAATAGAAATATAGGAACCCTCATAGAATTATTTTGTTGTCCGTCTGTACGTAATTTGTATTATTCATATATCCTATCAGATACAAAAATCAGCTTCACACTGTATCCCGCACCCATGAGGGTAGGTAGAGGGAACCTAGTGTTAAGGCACTCCGTTCCCTACTTTCTGCTGAATTCTGAAGGCTTTGCGTGTTGAGTGGCAGAACTCAACGCCGCGCTTTGCCTTGACACCAGAGCGAATAATGGAAATATTTCACTTTCTCTAGTGGGGATCGAACCCACAATCGTCGCCTTACAGTCGCAAGTCGCACCATTGTGCCGCTCCGCCACGATGGCCTCAATAAGATACATTTATATAATACTAGCGACCCTCTTGCGGCTTCGCCCGCTTTT